>JBBJLR010072851.1:0-10932 GCA_037577145.1 Brachypetersius gabonensis
CTCCAAATTAACGGACTTTGGCTCTCCGCCATATTTTTTCTAAAGCTACCTGTCTCTCCGCTTACTGTTTGTGACGTGACGGGTTCGCACTACGAGACCAGCAGAGTTTAGGTGCCTGTTCGGTGCTGGTTTTAGGGCACCGGCACCAATTTTTTGTCTGTGGAAAAGCGCGGCACCGGTTCCAAAATTGGGAACCAGCACGGGAACCAGTGCAGTGGGAAAGGGGTAACAGTGTGAACAGCATCTGCATTTAACCCATTCACCAAATGAAGCAGGGGGCAGCCAGGAACATGAGAATTGAACCCGCGACTTTCTGACCACAGGGTGAATGCCCGAACCACTAGGCCACCAGCTGCCCCGAAACTTCACGAGCCAGCCAGGAGTCGAGCCTAGAATCTTCTGATCCGTAGTCAGAAGCATTATCCATTGCACCACTGGCCTGATTGGTTTTATGGACAAAACATTTTTGTGGAAAAAATATTCTTCTCATAGCATGGTATCCAACAGGTCCCTCTTCTGTCCCTCTTCACTCTGCACTTTACCACTCAAACACGGGCGTTAAATTATCAAGTCATTCTCTATTCCCAAACATTACGGAGGCCACTCAGGCCACTTTTATCTGTACTTTTCTCTGTACTTGGCTCCTCATCAAGCGAACAATGCCAAACCAGATATTGAAAAATGTTTTAGCGTTGGAAAGTTTCCAAAAATATAATGTGGGGACAGATGAGAAGCGGTGCCAAAAATGGATAAAGCATAAAAAAACCCCAAAACAACAATGAGGAAGAACAATATGTGTGATTGCTTCTGAAATAACAGGTGAGTGTTTTTGATCATTCTGGCCTGAGATGACGATCTACTATTAATACTCATGATTCACCTCTGGCTTATACAGTGACTGCTTACAATGCAGGATGGTGGGGGGTGTCAGTGTGGAGGTGAAAACTCCATGCAATGCATATGTCCCTCCACGAAACTGGGACAATGTTCTTCCAAACCATCTGGGCTGTGAGTGAGCCTGAGTGATGGAGCGGTGAATTGGTCAGCCGCCGGAGCATCTGCGGCTGGTCGGGTGGGCTGGCAGGCGAGTGTGAGTGACACTGATGGGATGTGAGTGCAGATCAGTGCAGATCGGAGCCTCAAACAAACACTGTAAGCCCCCTCGCTTCCGTGTCTTCATCCCTGCGGGACAAAAGGTCCCACTAAATACGACTGAACTCTTCCATGTTGTGTGAGGCCGCAACGATGGCGAGTGAATCCCAGCCAGATCATGAGATTCTTGCTTGCTTAGAGGGGAAGGAGATGAAGGAGAAGCTCAATCCTTGAGCAGAAACCACACCGATGTTTCTTCTGAGCAGATCCTCACCCTGCTGGTGACTTCAGCATTCAGTATTAATCTGTGGGTTCTATGTGAGTTTGGACCACTCCTTCAACATGGTCTCAGTGTGAGAAGAGATATGGACGAATAAGAAAGAACCTTAAGCAGGAGATCTGAGTGTCTTCAGTATAAAGATAGAAGATCGGACTCATCCCTGGACTGAGGAACAGGGGGAACGTGGAGAAATGGTGAGGTGTTCATATCTTCCTGAATCTGGAGCTGAAATAAAACAAATGAACCATTTATATATTCAGTCCACTACCTCAATTAATCAAGTAATTAACTTATTTAAATACATTTCATTTAAATAAATACATTTATTAATATGTTCTTGTGTCTGACAATTGATTTTGGTAAGTAATCACACAATACTGAGTAAGTAACTAAAATCCTTACTAAGAAACTCAGTAAGCAGAGGTGCCAACAGCCCTGGGCCTGGAGGTGTTCGGTAGGCGCATGACGGATGACCAGAGATTTCCCCCAAATATTTTTGTGAGGGGAGCGCTAAGGGGCTTTGAGGGGGACCCTGCCCCAGAGTACAGTAACCTCCCAGTTTTACGCGGATCAGGAATCGCTGATTCAGGCACACACTCAGAACCCAACTCATAGTTTTATGCGGAAATCCCCCCAATAATGCAGAAACTGCAAATATCCTCTGCCTTTTTTTTGGGTTTTTGTGGCAGTGGATATATTTTTTCTGGGTGTTTTCACTCAACGGGACTCAGGGCAGGCTATAGCCGACCGGGAAGCACTTTTTTCGAAGCACGATTTCTCCGCGGTGTAAGCACTCAGACAATGTAAACTCCAGGAGACCTTTCCAAAGAGCCCTCATTTGTATTTTTAGACCCAGAAGATCAGGGGTTATTCCCCGAAAACCGCTCACCTCGCCGCGGTGTCCCAGTACTTTTGTCCAGACCTTCCCAGTTGCAAATCTTGGCGGGGAATTTAAATTTGAAAACGGGTTTACCTTTACGTATTCTTTAAGGATAATGCATTGAATAATAATTAAATTTTGTAACATGTTCTGGAAGCATGTTTGGGGGTATACACGTACAGCCTGTCCTGCTCGCACAAACAGGCAGCACTGCTTAAGGAGCCCGCCATTATGGGGACGGGTTCTGTGATGTCCCCAGTCAGTGGCCACTAGCAAAATAGTCTGTAAGTACGAGGTTAGCGGTGTAAGTCGAGTGGGAGTGAGCTTTGGAAACTCGTTATGTTGTATGTCAAGACCTTTGTAACCCGAGGACCCCCTGTACTAACCTAACTAAGCTGCTCAGTAAATAACCATATGAATTAAATATGATCTAAATAGGTACACTGAGATAATATTTAAAAACTAGCAAAAATAACTAGCTAGCTAAATGAATTCATATAAATAAATTCAATTAAATTTAATTATATGAATTAATGTGAACACATTGGTTGATTCAGCTAGTTTCTTGTGACCCGACACTATAAAATGTTAATATTAGGGTTCAGTTGGGGTATGATGTAGTTTGGAGCGAGGCTGTTGCCACACATCTGTTAACGAGGGAGGCGTAATGAACTGAGCCTGAGCTGCACAATAACACACAGCCTGCAGGGTGTGGGGGGGGCATTGTGCATGAGGGAAGAATGAACCTGAGGTCAGAGAGGTCACAGGGGACGGAGTCAGCAAATCCGTCCCACGCAGAGAGACTCCTCACTGTGGTCCACTCTGACTGAACCGGTGTCTCAGTGCAAAGCAGTGCCCTTCATTACAGGCAGACAGAGAGCATCTGTTCCCATGCATGAAAATCCACCCCCTTGCTGACACCATAAAACAGGTGATGTCTCCTTAATGACCATGCATGTGTGTGTGTGTGTGTGTGTGTGTGTGTGTGTGTGTGTGTGTGTGTGTGTGTGTGTGTGTGTGTGAGGTTTGCAATCTCTGCTCCCTTTTTTTCGTCCCACTGGTGGACTCAATTCTAATCATACGTAATGATAAAAGGCCCCTGATGTGGATGAGGCTCGTCATACAGAAATCACCCCAACGAACTCGTCGCCCTTTCTTCCATGTTATAGCCCTTAGAGAACAAATAGAACCCCCTCTGGGGAAATAAGGCGAAGTTTAACGTGCCGTTTTCATGCTCGATCTGAGGGTCTGAGAAGACGCAGAGCAAATAAAGGCCGAGCCCACCGTCAGCAATACTTTACAATCAAGCCTTGTGGTGATAATCTGTTACAACGCCGTTATAATATCATTATCTCTCATAAGGGCTCGGAAGCGAAGCCCACTGTAGGCAGTGCTGATGAGAGCAGAGTGATCTCTTCGTATTACTGGGAAGGCACTCATAACATTTACACTCATATCTGTAAGTTTTGGTGCTCCAGTCCAATTCTGTCTCATACGGATGCCCCAGAGCGCATGGTTTACGTTTACGGCATTTAGCAGATGCTCTTATCCAGAGCGACGCACATCAGTCCTGAAGTCTTCTACATCTGTTCCATACACCTGTAAAGCTACACTAAGATCAACACCTGCTTTTAACCGAGCTAACACACTTTAACAACCCCTGTCAAAAGAAAAATGTCAGAGGTTAATACACAAAAACGAAAAACAGTCTAGAGGGTAAGGGCTTGAGGTTTTCTTAAAAATGTATAAAGATATATGAGATAAACTACGCTAATGCCATTTGAATGGTTCTTCTACACCTATTTCTGCTGGTTTCCTCCACCCATTTCCATGGTTACTTCACTTTTCTGTTGTTATGCTTCACCTGTTTCCTAGGTTACGCTACACAATGTCCTGTTGATATGCTGCACCCATTTCCATGGGTATGTCACACCCTGCTGCGTCGTTATGCTACACCTATTTCCTTGGTTAAGTAACACCACGTCCGGTGGTTGTGCTACAATCATTTTCATGGTTGTGCCACACCATTTTCTACTGTTATGCTATGCCTGGTTCCCCGGTTACTCTGCACCCTGAACTGTTCTTATGCTATACCTATTTCCTTGGATACACTATGCCCTGTCCTGCTGTTATGCTACGCCTGTGTCTCAAGTTGCGTTGCATTTGAAACATCAGAAAACATAAATTCATTAAATGTGACCTGTGCAACCTTTTACATCGTATGGTTTTTTTCCCAGTGTGTAAAACACAGCAAATGGATAGTGGTGCCTCCAGAAAATAATTCTATTGGTGGCCAGTGGGAGTCACAGCAAATCTTAGGGTGGCATACCAAACAAAAATCCATAGGGGGAGAGAGGGAGGGGATGGAAGCTACAAGGGCAGCAAGAGCAGCGCCACTGTATCTTGCTACAAAATCATTTTCACATCATGAACTATTGTCCATTTTTAAAAATCTAGACTACATTACATATTTACACATAGTATGCATAATAAAATTTTACGCATGGGTGGCAACTGTGGTGGCACCGCTGC
This sequence comes from Brachypetersius gabonensis, assembly GCA_037577145.1. NCBI lineage: Eukaryota > Metazoa > Chordata > Actinopteri > Characiformes > Alestidae > Brachypetersius > Brachypetersius gabonensis. Next base: position 4,785 of record JBBJLR010072851.1, read on the forward strand.
TCATCACATGGTGCTGCCTATAGAGTTGTGTTCCGCAACCCTGGAGAACCACCCTCTTGAGAGAGTCCAGTCACAGTCTCCAACATCTGCTCTGGCTGATGAACTTCAGACGTTCCTGATTGACTGGAGCATTAGGTAAGGAGTGGGGCGGGGCAGCAGGTTGGAGCAGGTTGGAGCAGGTACCAGGAGGCGGGTTGGTGACATCTTCCATAGAAAATGTTAGCCTATATTTTTTCTTAGAAATTGAACAAAATGTGGAATTTTACTCTGAAATGTGCATATAATCCACTAGTAGCAATATTATTAATTTTTTAGGTAGCTGCTGCTCCCATGTCCTCAAAAATGCATCATACTAAATCTCATTAGCAGAACTGCAGGCATCCTATTTATTCAAACCTCAAGCAGGCAGTGCTAGGCCTTATTCGGTGTGTATTAATGCTACATCTATGGCTGAAAAAGAAAAGCTCCACTATAGAGTTATTCTATACGCATACAAACAGCTGGGAGAGATGAGAATTTGATCAAATTTCAGGCTACCGTCCGCCTCCGCTACTGAAAAATAAATGAACGTCTCCTTGCGGAGAATCCACAAGCATGACCAGATTACAAAGTCGATCATGTGTAAACTCACTGTTCTCTTTATTGGAAAAGCCTACCTTGAACTTCCACAGACACTTGAGCTCCACCCACCTTCTAGTACTGCAAAACGGATTCTACAGACTGTATATGGATTGGTCAGATTCATCACTAGCACTAGGGGCCACAACTAACCAGATATTATTTGGTTGGTAGAACATTTTCAGCCGACGCCGTGCTGCGTTTGGTGTAGTTTGAGTGTCACTATTAGATTGGAAGGTTTATTTTTTTTTATTCATTCTTATTTTATGTATTCCTCTTAAGTTTATACTTTTATTATCAGTGTGTTTGTGGAAGTAATCACACTATTGCTCTCCTTAAATTTTATCATTATTGTTATTATTATTACTCGTTTTATAGCCAGAATTTGACACCTCTTCTTGTCCTACAGTTTGAAATATGTGTTATTGGTTCCAACGTCAAAATGTCCGTTAACACTCGGAGTAGTGAGCATGTACTTTTGATCGGTTGATCAGGGGCTGATCGTTTAAAAATCCTCTTTTTTTGGTCGAGTCTCCTTCAAAATGTGTGTCAGAGAGAGAGTCTGTGATGTCATGGTTAAGGCAGCCAGAAAGGGACAAAACATAGAGAAACACATCAATTTTACTCAGCAAAACACATCAGACTTCAAAACACTAAAGCTAAAGCATGTTCCGCTGTCCTTAAGCATAAATGGCTTGGTCAGATCTTTCACATTAACGCCTCCTCAGTGTTGTCTTGGACACAGGCAAGGGACTTTTCTTTTTCAAAGAAAAAAGGTTGGGAACCGCTGCCGTAATACTATAGTTTGTATGGCTCCAAACACTGGTTTCATAGCAAGCACACTTTGCATTTTCTCACTGAAAAGCGTCTAGTTCAGTAATCTCCCCATGTGTCTGGAATGTTATGGGTATCCTGTTTTTTTAAACAGCAGAATTGGCCAAAACCAGTTCTTCTCTTCGCTCTGCGCTTAAATAAACAGGCTAAATTATCCGAATCTTTGTTTCAGCGTCTTCCTCAAATAGACATTTTTATGACCTCCACCACTCTACAGATATTCCAGCCAAGAGTATCTCTGAGGTCAGAGCAATTGATGACTAAGACAAACCAGTACACTCTCTACAACAGCTACAAAGGGAGAGGTTTCTAAAAAAAAGGCCAGTCAGTGTAGATTATTCTGTCTGGAAAGTGGTTTTGGAGATGACTGTACTGCGGCCTACGCTCTTCCCAGCAGCCTAGAGACTGACCTAATTAACACAGCATTTACATTCATATGTGAAAGATTGCACCCCAATGCAATTCCATTTCTTATGCATCCCTCAGAATGCACCTCTGTGCATCTTAGTGCACAATCACAGTTTACATCCGGCCTGTACTCTTCCCGGCAGCCTGGAGACTGAGCTAACTAAAGCTAGTAAAGGTTCTGTGTACTGTAGGGTGAAGGAGAAGTTGGGGAGGGTGAAGTGAGAGCGGTCTCTCCGGGACGGCACACACTGTCCACTCTAATAGGGACTCATTGCTCTGAGTTTTTTATGTGGTTCTGCGAGGGTGTCCTGCAGGCTTTCGCTTGCAGTAGGAGTCCAGGGCGCTGTATTTATAGTTTCCTTTGTTTACTGAGATTCTCAGTGAGAGAGACAGCCGGAGGAAATTGGCAATTAAAAATACGGTAACAACACCGCCTTGATCATGTCTCATAAAAGAAGCTGGACTCTGAGTCATTCCTTAAATCCATGGATCATTGAGAAAGCATCTTTGCAGCTAATTGTGCTTTCAAATGGACTCTATTATGACTGTCCCACTCAAGTTTCCATGGTCGTGCTCATCTATTTCCGTGATTACTCTACACCCATATGTATGGTTACACTCCATGTATTTCCATGGTTACTCCTAACCCATATTAATAGTTACAAAATGTCTATTTTACACGCACACTGTTAAAATGCTCACAATGCACATGTCTTTACTGAGGAAAATGATACAATTTTACAGTTCTGTGAGTGGCAAAAGTATGTGAAGCCTGTATCTGGTGTGACCCCTTGACTCCTTAACATTTCTAGTAACAGTCCTGAACATCGGCTTGGGGGAATTCAGCCTATTCCTCCGTGTAGAACATGTTGCTGGTGGGTTTCCACACACTCCTGTTGGATTAAGGTCAGGACTTTGACTTGGCCAATCCAAAACATTCACTTTATTCTTCTCAGACCATTCCGTAGTACAGCCACTTTCTCTTAGTTCTCTTTTGCTAGTCTTTTTACATCCACTGCCATGATTATTTCCATGGTTATGATATACACATTTGTATGGTTCTGCTACACCTACTTCCACAGTTATGTTAAAGCTAGTTCCTTGGTTACGCTACACCCTAGTCCATTGTTATGTTACACTAGTTTCCTTGGTTACACCCTGTCCTGTTGTTACACTACACTAATTCCCTTGGTTAGGTTACACCCTGTGCTGTTGTTACACTACACTCATTCCCTTGGTTAGGTTACACCCTGTCATGTTACACTACACTAATTCCCTTGGTTATGTTACACCCTGTCATGTTACACTACACTCATTCCCTTGGTTATGTTACACCCTGTCCTGTTACACTACACTCATTCCCTTGGTTATGTTACACCCTGTCCTGTTGTTACACTGCACTAATTTCCTTGGTTAGGTTACACCCTGTGCTGTTGTTACACTACACTCATTCCCTTGGTTAGGTTACACCCTGTCCTGTTGTTACACTACACTCATTCCCTTGGTTAGGTTACACCCTGTCCTGTTATGATACATCTATTTCCCCAGTTACATTACAAAATCTCGTTGTTATGATACACCTATTTCCATAGCTATGCTACACCACACCCTGTCCCATTGTTATTCTACTCCTATTTCCCTGGTTACACTACACCTGTGATCACCAGCCCTGGTTATAATAATCTGCCTTCCAACGATGGCCACACCTCCTCAAACTGATGAGCATCGTCAGAAGTGCCTGAACAGCTGGATCAGATGCATTAGTCAGGTGTAGTGCAGAAGGAGGGTCGGTGACCACTGTGCCACATTAACCTCCATAGTTACTCTGAGCTAGAAAAACAGTGTAAAGTGACCATTCTGTCAAACGTGAACACACCACACCTCTGTATTCAACCCATTTACCAAGTGAAGCAGCGGGTAGTCAGGAATGCAGAGCCCAGGGAGCAGTGTGTGGTGCCACTAGCAGTGTTGGGATTCCAACCCACGACTTTCTGATCCCAGGTTGAACGCCCTAAACACTAGGCCACCAGCTGCCCTAACCACTAAGACTCATGAACCTTTTTAACTCGTATTAAATAAACAAATATAAATGGTGTAAAACAGTCTAAAACTGGTGTTTGTTCTCCTATATGCTTACTGTTTGCTGCTCTTTCGCTTGGTTTGTCACCGCTCAGCCGCTCTCCGGCTCAACACAAACCAGGGGCACTTCCCTATAAGGAATTGGTTTGCCATATGATGACAATTTACCATTGGTTGCCCTTCTCCCACTTCTAATGGTTAATTCGTATTTTATTGTTCAGATCTAATGAGCTCTAACACACCATCCACATTTGGACACCCAGGTCAGCGAAAGTCTTCTCTGCAACTTGTTCAATAGGAGCAGGAGAGGAACTTCCCTGTTTTTTTTTTTTACTTTCTATGCTTTCTTCCTCTTATTATTATTTTGTAAAAATCAGCAGAAGTCTAATGAAGTGAGGAGGTGAACGGTAGCTCATCTGCGTCTGGGAGATGGAAATAAAACAGGGGCTTTTAATAAGGCCCAGAGGGAACAAGCCTGTTCCAGCTGCTGCTGGAGACTGCGGCCTTGCTGTAGGTGGCAGTCATGCTCTTCCACAGAATATGATGACGTGCAAACACACACAGAAAAACGCTTGCAACCAGAATGCTCTTCCAAGCCCATCTATGTGTGTATGTGGTGGGGGGGGGGTTCAGGAACAACAAAGAGCTTTGTGTTCTAACGTCATCAAGGCTTCTGAGGCCAGACAGCACCACAGTCACAGAGAAAAACACCCCGTCGCCCCTCTTCCCAAGACAGGAGCCCCGATTTGTTTACTTGCTTGCTCATAAATAATAAGTGTACAACTTATTTGTCAAGTATTTGTCAATAATGCCTATTTTTAAGGATTTAAAAAATGATCAGGTTAATTGTCTCATCAATAGTCCATAGGTGCCCAGGGGAAGAAAAGGAAGCAAACAGTCTTTACAATGATGTCACCTCATGATATCAATGCTATTGGTAACCCTTTACGTCTGTTTGTCTTTTTAACAAATACTTAACCAATTAAAGGCATTAAAAAGCTCATCTCTTAGAACCGCTCAAACTGTCAGTCAAACTTCACAACTCCGCCCCCTGAGCGCTGCAAACTCACGTTTCAGCACATCAGTCAGAGTCATAGAGCAGAAGCAGATGAATGTCTTCGTCTTGTAACGGTAATATATCATGTTGTTTGAATAAGTGTAACGTTGTCTTTATGAAATAAACACTAGTATGTCTATAAAGGCTCATATAATGCATCGCCACACCGGTGTGATGTTGACGTCATGTGATGTCATCGTTTTAATGATGGACAAATTGCACACTATTTTTATTTTTTATCATTATTTATCACTATTTCTTTGGTGGTGGAGGGGTTTGTGTAGGGGTTGGTGGTGGAGGGGTTCGTGGAGTAGTTGGTGGTGGAGGGGTTCGTGGAGGGGTTGGGGGTGGTGCCCTTTTTTCAGTTTCAGCACATGCCCCTCAAAAGGTCTGTGCACGGTCCTGATTGAAAGGATTAATCTTCTTTTGAAAATGTATCCTAATTGCACCCTAACCACATTATCTGGGAAGGCCCAGTGGAGACCTTCCTCCTGCCTCATACGTTTGGGAAGTTTCTCCTTTGCGTCGTGGTTCTCAGTGGTTCCATCTCTTGGCTCCTGCCATTCTCTCCCTTGGCAACACTCATTAGAAGACTGGCTGGACCTGTATCTCTGGAAAGCTTTGGTGCTTTGGGACAATGTCTTGGAAATAGCATTGTACAAATACAATGAACTGAATCCCTCATGCACAACTTCCAGTGCTATCCGTTGCCAACAACACATTTCATCATAAAATGTATGCATTTCTTCTGAGACCTTGGCGCCTGCCTACCTACTCCTTACTTTGCTAATATGTAGAGAAGGAACCGAAACATTACGGTTACACTTTACAGTAAGACTTCCCTTATAACTGGTTTATAAATTAGTAATAATCAAGTGGGTTGTTAGGTTGTAGACATTTCATAAATCATTACTAAAGAAGTCAAAACAGCTGTCATAAAACGGATACAGGCTCACTATTTGGTGAGATCTCAGATCTTGCTGGTTGTTGAGTTTATCTTGTCTCTTTCTCTGACAGAATTGTAAACAGCTTCATCAGGTTTTTGGTAACATTAAAACACAAGAGCTCACTAAAGGAGGGGTGGTGGTGGCCTAGTGGTAGGATACTTGCCTCCGAACCAAAAGGTCACAGGTTCGAATCCTACCTCCAGCA
>JBBJLR010072862.1:0-10931 GCA_037577145.1 Brachypetersius gabonensis
TTTTTTTTGATATATGCTTGTTTACTCATTCCTGTGTAGAACACTGTTATGATGTCTCATTTATTTTCATCATAATTGATGACACATTTAAAGTGAGAGTCTGAGAGTTTAACTGTCCTGTTTGTGGAAGGCGCAACGGTAGACGAGTCTGGCAGGAGCTCTCTGCTGATTGAGAATGTAACAGCGAGTAATGCTGGAACTTATGTGTGCACTGCGGAGAACACCATTGGCACTGTTAAAGCCCTATCATTCGTCCGTGTCACAGGTAGGGTTTTTGTGTTACTGTAACTAATATTTTATCAATAAAGCATACATTGACAAGTCCCGTGAATGGAAATACATGGAAATACATGCTCAAATGGAATGCTTAACATTTTGCAGAGCCTCCTGTACTGAAGGGTGAAGCCCATGTGTCCCAGACGGTGTCCAGTGGTAGTCTGGCCATGTTGGACTGCCCTGTTAGAGGAAACCCTGCTCCAGTGCTGCGATGGCACAAAGATGAACAGCCACTGCTGGAGTCTGAGCGACTCCACCCTCTTCGCAATGGCTCTCTGGCCATATACAGCGCCATGGTAACAATGACAATGATGAGAAATTCTCTGCCGGCCTGATATCTGATCACTAAACCACTTTTTGTTGAAGTTGTGAGACATTTCATTTTCATTTATAGCATTTGTGTGTGTGTGTGTGTGTGTGTGTGTGTGTGTGTGTGTGTGTGTGTGTGTGTGTGTCAGAGTTAGGACTCGGGAGAGTATCACTGCTTGGCTGAAAGTGAGGCTGGGGTTGCAGAGAGGATCATCTCCCTGAGAGTTAAAGGTCAGAGCATGTTTTCTGTTTTCTGTCGTTGTTACATTACAGTTAAAATAACCATTTTATAGTTTCTCTTACTCTTTATCTTCCTCCTCTTCTTCTCCTTCTTCTTTTTTACTTTCTCCCCCCTTCTTAATTATCTTCTTCATCTTCTCATTCTTTTTCATCTTCTTACCTTCCTTTTCTTCTTTCACCTCTCCTTCTTCTTATTAATCTTCTTCTTCTGTCACTTTTCCTCCTTTTTCATCTTCCTCTCCTTCTTATTTTCTTTCTTTTTCTTGCTTCCTTTCATTTTTTTCTTCTTCTATGTTCTTCAAATTTTTCCTCTTCATGTCCTTCTTCTCCTTTTCTCATTCTTGTACTTCTTTCTTCTTCTTCTTCTTCTTCTTCTCACACAAAAAATAATAACTTACTACTGAACCTGCTTGGCACTCCAGTTCCAGGAGGATTTTCACGCTGGGGAGAGTGGGGACCCTGTACCGCCACCTGTGGGTGGGGCACCCAGGAGAGAATTAGATTATGCAACAACCCAGTACCAGCCAACGAAGGTTCACCGTGTGAGGGCCCGGACACAGATGTTAGGAAATGCCAGGCATCATTATGTTCAGGTTACTTTTTCTTCTTTTATAATAACAGTCCAAGAAATGCTTGATTTCTCTTGACTCATTTCTCTCTCTCTCTCTCTGTCTCTCTCTCTGTCTCTCTTTCTGTGATTTAGGAGAGACCCCTCGAAGAGCTCGAGGCAGTCTGATTGGAATAGTGAATGATCGGGAGTTTGGAGTTGCTTTCCTCGAAGCCAACATCACAGAGAACCCAAAGCAGGGAACCAGCACTCTGGAGGCCCAGGTGGAGAACATCCCTGCCACTGTGGGTAAGACAGATTAAATAGATTAAAACTTCCATCCATCCATCCATTATCTATCGCTTAACCGGAGTCTGGTTGCGGGGACAACAGCCTAAGCAGGGAAACCCAGACTTCCTTCTCCCCGGCCACTTCATCCAGCTCTTCCAGAGGGATCCCGAGGCGTTCCCAGGGCAGGTATCGGATTTGGAGGTGCTGATCCCCATCCCAGACGCTTCACATTGGGCTATGAACTGCTCCAGAGAGAGCTGAGGGTCACAGCCTGATGAAGCCAACAGAACCACATCATCTGCAAAAAGCAGAGACCTGATCCTGAGGTCACCAAACCGGACCCTCTCAACACCTTGGCTTCGCCTAGAAATTCTGTCCATAAACAGAATCGGTGACAAAGGGCAGCGCTGGCGGAGTCCAACCCTCACAGGGAACGAGTCAGACTTACTGCCGCCTATGCAGACCAAGCTCTGTCACCGTTTGTACAGGGTGTGAACAGCCCTTTTTAAGGTGTCCAACACCGTAGGGACACAGTCGAACGCCTTTTCCAGATCCACAAAACACATGTAGACTGGTTGGGCAAACTCTCATGCACCCTCCAGTAACCTACCAACGGGATAGAGCTGGGCCACCGTTCTATGACCAGGATGAAAACCACACTGCTCCTACTCCGGGCGGATCTCATCCACCCCCGGGGCCTTGCCTCTGTAACTTCAACCTGGGCCAATCCACCCACAGGTCCCCAGACTCTGCCTCCTCAATGGGAGGCATGTTGGTGGTATAGAGGAGGTCTTCAAAGTATTCATTCCACTGACCCAGAGGTGAACCAGAAGGTTACAATCACTGATTCTATCAGAGCAACACACAGCGCACTAAAAGGCCTCAGTCTCTCCCACAGACGGTGTTAAAAACAGTGTCATTTATTTATATGTTAAATCTGCTTGTCAGAATGAACTGAATGAGATGTTCAAGCAAATGTACAGACTTTAACAGAGATCTACCCTTCTGTGTTCCAGGTCCTCTGTTGCGTGTGCTCATATCTGTTTTTGCGCCAATCTACTGGAGCACTGCATTTCAGACAGAAGAAGCACAAAATGGCTTCTCTGTCAGTCAAGGGCTCTTCAGACAAGAGTCTCAGCTGGAGTTTGAAACAGGCATGAGTTTTTTTAGTCAAACTTAAAACAGTAAAACACTCAGCACATTTAATTGCTGGTAGTGTAATCAGATTATTCTGTGTATGTATGTGTGTGTTTGTGTTTGTAGGAGAAATCATAAAGTTGACCCATGTGGCCAGAGGTGTGGATGCTGAGGGAGTCTTGCTGGTGGACATGGTCATTAATGGTTTTATTCCTCCATCGCTCTCATCCTCTTTGCTCCAACTCCAGGTTTGGCTTCAGGTCTCATTCTGTTCTTCTTGCTGTGAAAATTGCTGTTCTCTGGACCTGAAGGATGGTATGTTGTGTCTTTGTAGGACTTTGATGAGTCATATGTTCAAACCGGGTCTGGACAGCTGTATGCCTGGTCCTCCCAGAACCACCTGCAGGACAGCCGTCCGGTTACCCTGCGCTGTAATCACACACTGCTTTATGAAGGCCCTTCGGTGCGCCAGGGGCCACTGCTGCAGCTACTTAGGCTGACTGGCATCAGCGGGACCTACAATCTCTTAACACTCAGCCTCCACTTCCAGATGTCGGCTTCAGTGATCGTCCCAGGTCTGGGTGAGGGAACCCATAAGGAAGCTCAATATTCTTCAGTGTTGCTTCTGTGTCATTTGGTGATGTTTTATAATTGCACACCATAATGTCTAACTGTTCTGTGTAGATGGGGATGGAGAGGGGTGCCCTAAAGGGTTTGTCTTGGATGCAGCTTCATACTGCGCTGGTAGGTACCAGAATGTCTAAAAATGCTAATGAGATGTTCTCCACACAGTAACAGTGTACGGGGCAGGTTCTCTACTGTACACTGGGCTTGGGCCCATGCTGCTTTTTCAAAACATTATTGCAAGAAAACATTCGAAATACTTAAAAAAAATGTCACTGGCTGGTTTTGAAGTGAAGTGTAACATTATACCCTGTAAGTGCAGTTTAATGAATGTGAAAGTTTATGTATGGGTTTCATCAAAATAACTCCCATTGCCTGTATCACAGCAGCACTGATTCACATCCTTTCTAGCAATATCTGGAGACTGGAAAGGCCAATACATAATTCTTTAAACGTTCTGCTTTGCTCTGGGGCAAATAAAATGTTGGCACATTTTTAAAGAACACTTTGGATCATTATGCTGTTGAAGAACAAAAATGTGTCTAATGATACATAAACCAGAAAGAATTGAAAGAATTGTGTGATGTTGAAATCTGAATGATACTTTTCGTTTTTCATGATCAACTCAAAGTGAATGTCAGTCACAAAAGACAGACCTGATATGTCTCTTCAAAACCAATAGTTTGAGCCTTTATGGGTAAATAATGTTAGTACAGACTATAAAATAGTGAAAAATAATCAGTTACATTTGTCAGTATTTCTAATGTTTCCATATTGAGTCCAAATGTCTGGCCTGCAGTGTTTGTGTATATTTATATTTATATGTTTATTTATATACACTAGAATAAAGAGCACTGAGCACCATAGCGCTGAATACTCAGGGAGAGCCTGCGGATTTGTGTCTTCTCCATGTCCAAAGCCGTAAAAACATCATGGCTGGTTTTTGTATCTGAGGATTGTATATGTGGTGTTGCGATGATGTTTTAAATTAACTCAATGGTTTACTGTTTGCTGATGCGGCAGATGAGGATGAATGTGCCGCAGACTCTGGCTGCTCTCACTCCTGCACCAACATCATGGGCGGCTTCACCTGCAACTGCCCCTCCGGCTTCAGCATCTCTACCCACTCCAATACCTGCCAAGGTTAGTTGACATGATGGATAGAACTACATGAATGATGGATGGAGAGAATGACCCTTTTGTTCTCAGATACACAACCGGTTGTTTCTGTTATAAGAGTGTAAAGAAATTCTGTTTTTCACCTGACAAAGTTTAGGACTTTGCATTAGCATTAGTACTAGTCTAGCCTTACAGCAAGGGAAAGTAACACAAGCTGTTAATAAAAACTGACATAAACATATACAGATAAATTTTATTGCAGTGTTAATAAATGGATGTACATTTTTTTAATTATTGATTAAAAAAAATGTTTTACAGACATAGACGAGTGTGTGGAGGGGTCACACATGTGCCACTTGGACCAGCAATGTGTGAACACGGTGGGCCGGTACCGCTGCCAGGCGCGCTGTGGCCCTGGATTCAAGCCCAGTCCAGTGGGAAGCAGCTGTGAAGGCAAGTGTTACTGTTACTGTAGAATGTCCTGCAGGACAGGAGTCTAATTATACTTCTTTTACTTATTAATATTATTAATAATAATAATTAAATATTTTTATTAGATGTGGATGAGTGCCAAGAGTCTTCGGTGTCTCCATGCCAGCATCAGTGCTTCAACACACTCGGCTCTTTCCGCTGCTCCTGTCACCATGGTTACCAGCTGGTGGGACAGCGCTGCTTAGGTCAGTGTCTCTGTGATCCTAAGGGTCATCAAAGAAACTGTAAAGATCACAGTAATGCAGTCTGTGTGTCTCTGACACACACAGGTGATGAGTATGTAACACATACAGGTGTTGAAGAATTCAAGCAACATGTGAGAGAAAACAGTGAAACGTTTGTTTAATCATCTGTCTCAACCAAATCAATCAATTTGAAAGAAACATCAAATATGAAAAGTAGCAAAGAATGTTTTGATCAGCCCTCCTTGCTCAATGTGTGTGTGTGTGTATGTGTGTGTGTTCAGACATTAATGAGTGTCTTCAGAGTGTGTGTCCGGCGCAGCAGCAGTGCAGAAACACAGAGGGGGGGTACCAGTGCATTGACAGCTGTCCGGCGGGAATGACCCAGGCGGAGGGCGGGGTCTGTGTGGGTAAGAGCTGCTCTGGTTGGTTGTGAGCATTTTATTAGTGCCCTGACCGGCAGTAAGAGGCTTCTCTGTGTGTTACAGACGTGGACGAGTGTCAGGACGGCAGCCACATGTGTCGCTACAGTCAGATCTGCCAGAACACACTCGGCGGGTACGCGTGTGTGTGTCCTAGGGGCTACCGCTCACAAGGCGTCGGTCGACCGTGTGCAGGTGAGGTCCATCATAAAAGTACAGCAGAGGAAATCTTATAAATATTGTAATAAATATTAGAAATATTACTCACTATTTAATGATGGAAGCTTCACATTATTCCATTTATTCAATTATTAAGCATCAAACAAATGCTTAAATGAATTATATTCTGTCCTGATTTATCTTGTTATATCAAAAGAAGAGTATTTATTTTTACTTTTAACTAAAGTAATTCATTGTGAAACTTTATTTGTGATGTTCTGTCTTTTTAAATTGTTCATTCTGGACACTCTAATCTTTCTTAATTCATTTACAGTTTCACATTCATTCTATTTATTATTTTATTTGAATTATTAGATTATTAGAATTATTGTGCAACAGTTCTTTGTCATTTTAACTCAACTTTTTTAGGGATTTTAAACTTCCAAGCAGTAAATTCTTATTAACACACCAAAGCTCAGAGATTCTAATGAGATGTCCTCTCTGCTTGTCAGATATTGATGAATGTGTCCAGACCCCCAGCCCTTGTGCCTATCAGTGCCGGAACGTCCCAGGCAGTTTTCGCTGTGTTTGCCCGCTGGGCACTGTGCTGCTGGGTGATGGCCGTTCCTGCGCTGGTCTGGAGAGAGGCCATGTTTTTACCAACAGCACCAGGTTCCAGGCCAGGCTGCGGCCGCAGCTGGTGTCCACTCTGGGCCGACCGATCCTGAACCCGTTTCAGGCCAAGCATCTGGCACCCACCCACAGTCCCAGGCATAGCTGCCCGCTTGGCTTCAACAATAAGGATGGCGTCTGTGTGGGTGGGTCTGCATGAGAGTAGAACCCTTAGGGGCCTTCTAGGCCTTCTAGAGTAGAACCTTAGAGGTCTTCTAGGCCTTCTAGACTTTCTGAAATGTTTCTACCTCTGCTCCTTCTGCTCAGACATCAACGAGTGTGTGTTCAGAAAACCATGCCAGCATGAGTGTAGGAACACAGTGGGAAGTTTTCAGTGTTTGTGCCCTCCAGGATACCAGCTCTTACCCAATGGACGAACCTGCCAAGGTGAGTTAAGTGACAAAAGTGTGTGTAATTTAAAGAATATCTTTAAACTTGATATAAACATTAATATTTGCTCAGTTGCAAGTCTCTCATCCCATTCATACCGGCTCATGTCGTGTGATCTGTATGTGGATTGTCTCCTAATTAGATTTTACCCTCCATATCTGACCTCCTTCATATTGCCACTCCCTCTCGTACCCTCAGATTATCCTCCTCCATCCACTTAACTGTCCCTTCTGCCCATCTTACCACTATGAGGAGCAGAGCTTTCAGCCGCTCTGCTCCCCGGCTCTGGAACTCACTACCATCTGACCTCAGAAACATCAATTCATTATTACACTTTAAATCCACACTCAAAACCCATCTGTTCAAGCATGCCTTCTCGCTCTGATTCTTATGTTTTTTTTTTCTTGTCTGTACTATTATTATTATTAATATTATTACTATTATTATTATTATTATTATTATTATTATTATTATTTTAACTGTTTGTTGCACTTGTTTTATTGTATGGTGTCCTTGTGTGCCAGAAAGGTGCCTTTAAATAAAATGTATTATTATTATTATTATTATTATTATTATTTTAGTCCATTTTAGAATAATAGAATGGAATAGAAAAGGCTGTTTAGAAACATGATTGAAGGTCATCATTGGCATTATGAGTAGCATGTGTTAAAACAGTGTGCTGTAGTGAGATTGTGAAAAATGATGAGGCAAAGGTGAGATTTAACCAAACTGGAGCTTAATTTGAGCCAAATAACTCATCCAGAGTGGAGACAGAATTAAGATCACAGAAGCTCATGTCAGGAGAGGATCTGAAGGAGCAGCAATGCTGGATTAAATGACGGTGGCCTGGAGCGTGCGCTTTCTTCCAAAAGCAGAACAGCAGGAGGCACTGTAACAGCAGTAGGAGGGGTTTTGGGTGTTGGATGCGTCTCAGAACCTCCTGAAGTGCTCCGAGTAATTCAAACCTGGTTTAAATGCATCTCATTCACACCAGGATGTTTAATTTGGTTCAGAACAATCCATATAAAATCCTGATACTCCTGAGTGTAAACAGGGTCTTTGAGTGCTCATTGTAGAAACAACAAACAGTATGTTCACATAACATCACACATAACATAACAGAAAACGATTCTTGCAGATATTGATGAATGTACTGAACAAGGAGTGCAGTGTGGACCAAACCAAATGTGCTTTAACACCCGAGGGAGTTACCAGTGTTTGGACACACCCTGCCCTGCCAGCTACCAGAGAGGGGGCAGTCCAGGGTAAATCACACCTTATTCTCTATATTGACACTACAATATGTAAATCATAATGAATAGGTAATGAATTCAGTAACACAAACCACGAAGCCTGTTAAAGCCAACCGCTGAAGATGAGGGCTTTAATAGTAGGAAGGCTGTTGTTTTTGGAGATACATACTGATACATTGATTGAATCTGGAATATTATTTGGACCACCACACTGAGATGTGCTATTATGCTACATCAGGAACAATGAATGTAATGAATAAAACTCTGTAAGCCTGTAATGAACCCCAACTGCTGGTGGTTACACCTCGAGAAGGCAGAATAAAGTATCATAGTCAAAATTCAATTACAGACTACATATTTTAATACACTTTAAGGTGTATCTAACCATTTTAATATGTTAGTTTTTGAGACGCTTATGGTTTCCCATATGTTTAATTTTTCGTTTGATGATTGCGTCTGGTTTGTGATTGTGTTGACAGTTGATCTGTGAATTTGAAGTTTGACATTTTCTTCCATATTTAGTCAATGAAGTTCTGAGCCAAGCTGACTGAACAATTTTGTTTTCCACAGGACATGTTATAGACCCTGCTCTCAAAACTGTGCTGCTGGAGCCTCTCCCCTCATTCTCCAGTACAAGCTCCTGACTCTTCCCCTGGGAATCCCAGCCCAGCACAATGTGATCCGTCTGTCAGCATTTTCTGAGGATGGTGTCCTGCAGGAGCGCACGTCTTTCACCCTTCTGGAACATGGAGGCGAGATCCAAGGCCGACCATTCGGAATTAGGGATGAGGCTGGAAGGGGCATCATCTTTACCACACGTTCTTTAGAGCAATCTGGTCTGGTCAGGTTGCGGGTACAAGCGACCACACTGTCTGAGCATGGTCACATTACCTACCAGAGTATATTCATCATTTACATCTCCATCTCTGCATACCCATACTGACCTGGGAGGCAGCAAGGAGACACTGTGGAATTGTGCTGAACTGTGGCTTCCTACACAAAAGCAATGGAAATACATTGGGGAACTGATTTGGTTCCTACATCAAAACTTGGAAAATCAGTCTCAGCCAAGTTACTCTGAGTTCTGGATCACTCTCCTCATAAGTTTCCTGATACTTGCTCTCCACTAACTTGTAAAGAGTTGTGCAGCATTGACATATCTGATTGGGTGAGATACACTGCATTACTGACACACTGGTCCCTGACAATTGTTTACCTGGACTGATTTATATCTTTCTGTTTTATATGTATAATTTTATTTAGCAGTTTAGGGATTGTCTGACTCTACTATTGTATCAGGTTCTGCCAGAAATAAAACTGTTCTTTTTATTATTTTTTTCCATTGATGTTGTTAGGTTTTGTTTTGAAATTTTATCATCATGAATGTAACTTTGGACAAGACAGTATTTTGGACAGATTAAAGACTGAAAAAATAATTTCCTCGATTCATTAAGTGATTATCTTTATGCACTTCAGTATTTTTTCGTGGATGGATGTATGTGAGGATCTTGTTCATTTTGGGAATTTTATAAAACTCAAAGCAAGAAACAAATTTGTCAGAGGTCAAATCATTGGCTTTCTGTCACTAGAAAAAAATATAAAATGTAATCTTTAACCTGAAAATATTTTAACCACCTGCTCTTACACTTCGTACTGAAATGTGTCTCCAATTATTCTCTTACTATGTGGTTAGTAATCGACATATCAGCAAATATACAATAACCAGCTTCTGTACAAAAAGAGCATAACAACCTATTGACTGTTCGATGACCATTTAGGGTTAAAAGATGGTTAGGATAAGGGTTAGGGTTATTAACTGGGCATACCAAAATCATTAGGTTGTCGGGTCAGAAACACAGTTTCAAGAAAACAAAAAGCCCATCTGAACCCACTCCTATAGAAAACACAGAGGTTCTGTTATAAAACTGATATTTTTTTTTGTAACCAAACATGTTTACCAGGTGGCACGAGACATTTTTTTCAAACTTTGCCAGGATTACAAACCTTATAATTACAGCATTGACACTAGTTCTTGTAGAGTTGATCATGTTGACTACACTTTTACTTCTGTAAGATCTACAAGTACTAGTCTCAGAGTCATAGTTACAACCTAATTCCACTTACACAAGAGATCATAAAAAATCATAAGTGTGGCTTTATAGCTACTACTTGTGTCAGAGAGACAGTCATGTACAGTCCCCCTACGACCATCACATTCCCCCTGGTATGGCTGCACGGACAGATACCAGCGTACAGGAAAAGTAAAAAATCAAGAAAGTAAGGCAGCATCTCTACCACTTGAGACAGCTGAGATGGGGTGCGGTAGTGTTTTGACACAGAACATCACCTCCTGGCTTGGGAACAGCTGTGTCCAGGACATTAAGGGATTACAGAGAGTGGTTCAGGCTGCAGAATGCAGGACCAGAGCAATCAGGATCGCTAGAGACCATCTCACCCTAGTAACTGTCTGTTTCACCTGCTCAAATCAGGCCAACGTTTTAGAAGTCTTACAGCCAGAACAGAGAGACTCAGGAGAGGCTTCTATCCTCAGGCTGCAAGCCTCCTCAACAAAATCATGCCACCACAGCTAGTAAACCATGCTTTGATAATGGAAATAAGGATGCATATATAATAAGGATATATATATACACATACGCATATACAACTGTTTAAAGTTTGTGTGTGTGTATATACAGGTGCTGATCATAAAATTAGAATATCATGACTAGAATTTATTTCAGTAATTCCATTCAAAAGGTGAAACTTGTATGTTAGATTCATTCATTACACACAGACTGATGTATTTCAAATGTTTATT
>JBBJLR010072871.1:0-10931 GCA_037577145.1 Brachypetersius gabonensis
ACACACACACACGCACACACACACACACACACACACACACACACACACACACACACACACACACACACACACACACATACACACACATTGATGTGAGGGACCTCCACTAATGTGAAAATAAAAATTCTGTGATTGTTTTATAATAACTTACAGGACTCTATGCGATTCTTGTTTGTTTTTTGTTTTTTACATTAAACCAATGAGGATCTTGTTCTTTTCCTATTCTTCCAAAATTCATTTTGCCTGTAAATTGTTACTGAACATTTAAAAAATTCAGTTTTCTAACACCTCTAGCAGCCAGTTTCTAAAACGTCTTTCTGCTCGGCCCCACAGACCGCTGCTTATTCCCTCAACGTCTGCATGTGTCACCAGACTAGTGACAGATTAAATATTTCCGAAGATCTTGGACTGCGTCTTCAGGGAACGTTTGTTTTTTTCCTCCCAGCTTTCTCTGTCCTGGGTTAGCCCACCTTTCCCTACGCACTGTCGGGGACAGCCAGTCTCTCAGTCACAAAACTTTTGCCAAACCATGGAATTTCACATCTCCTCACATCCTCAGAGTCTGAGGCAAGAGAGGAAAGAGAGAGGAACCGCCCAGAGTCTTCTCATCACTCCGCACACCTCAGTCTACACTTTCCATACTAGGTAATGTCTCTGGAGGCTGTGAGCTATCGGTGCCATGTGTGTTGGGTAAATTAACCATATTCTGGTATTTTTGTACCAATTTTGAAACGGGACGGTGTACCATCACAGCACAGCTCCTGCAAACACCTCAGACAAAGAAGAAGGTAAGCACATGAAAACTGAAACAGAGGATCCATACATTTCTCTTTCATTTTTCTTTTTTCACATTTATGTAGTTTTATATGTTTTATATTTAAAAAGCAGTTCAGAGTAAAATAACCCTAATAGCCTGAATGTAAGCGGGTGGAGCTAAACTGCGAAACAGAAAGATGGATAAGTAAATGGTTTGATTTTTGTGACATCACAAAAACAGTAAATCTTAATCTTGCATCTTGAGTTTCAAATATAGACCTTATAGACCAGCTTTAACTTTAATATGTAAGATTTACACTAAACTCTTATTTCTGAAAGTGAAGAAAATGTAGTTTTCCAAGATATGGGCCCTTTAAAAGGGTAAAAATGTGGATTTAGTGTGAATAAAATGACTTGTCCGGGGGGTTTCTTCCCCTGTAAGCGCTTGGATAGGCCAGACTGAACTTCAATGGTGTAACAGTAATCAACAGTGCCGTGCAAAAACCTGGGAAAATGATATTTTAAACCTGTTACCTGAGCAGTATATGTTTTTTTTAAAGTTAATATTAGAATCTATACAAATAATAGAGAAAATAATAGGCTCTCCTCATGGAGGGCCAGTATTACAGTATTATCTCTCTCTTTCTCTCTCAATATCTGCTTCAGCTCAGTCAGTCCTCCATTAAATTAAATCAGGAGCTGCTGATGGAGTTTCACAAATCCAAACAATGGCTGGAGGAACCGAGGAGGAACCTGGAACCGGTTCTCTTCACCAGCTCACAATATCAGCTACTTTTTACAAACAGAACAAATCATGATTCTGCTTTAAGCTGGTCAGAATTTAAACAGATTGCACAGGAGTCTGAGACTTTTGCACAGCACTAGACTCAGTAACACATTCATCTTTGCATTGTGTTTGACTTTCTCAGATGTGAGGTGATGAAAAAGCTCCCAGCTCTGGTTTCCTACAGCTCGAAGTGTCCATTCAATTCACACTTTGTCTGTTCATGTGTGTGTGTTGCCGTAGAAAAGCCATGTCCCAGGCTGTGGTGCGGTGGCTGAGCCTGTTAGTCTGTGTGGGGGGGTCTCGTGCGGCGCCCCCTCAGCACCGTGGCTGGCTGCGGCTGTGGGAGGAGGGCGAGAGCTGTGGGGAGTGTGAGCAGTCGCACTGTCCTGTGCCGCCACCTGACTGTCCGGCAGGTTTGGTGCGGGACCGCTGCGGCTGCTGTGAGCACTGTGGCAACGCTGAAGGTCAGTGGTGTGACCTTAACATCTCCCAGGAGTTCTATGGCCGCTGTGGCGACGGGCTGCGCTGCCAGAAGAGGCCGTCCCGGGCCAGGGGGCGGTGGGGCGAGCCCGAGCCCAGGTGTGTGTGCCAGAGCCAGGGTCCAGTGTGTGGCTCGGATGGGCGAACATACCCCAACCTGTGCCAGCTGAGAGAGGCCGCAAACCAGTTAGAGACCACATTACACCCAACAACACGAGGACCATGCAGTTCTGGTAGGTCTTTTTCATTTAACCCTTACTGGCCATTTAACCCTCACTGGCCATTTAAACCCTCACTGGCCATTTAAACCTCACTTGCCATTTAACCCTCACTGGCCATTTAAACCCTCATTGGTCATTTAACCCCTCACTGGCCATTTAACCCCTCACTGGCCATTTAACCCCTCACTGGCCATTTAAACCCTCATTGGTCATTTAACCCCTCACTGGCCATTTAACCCCTCACTGGCCATTTAAACCCTCACTGGCCATTTAACCCCTCACTGGCCATTTAAACCCTCACTGGCCTTTTAAACCCTCACTGGCTATTTAAACCCTCACTGGTCATTTAAACCCTCACTGGTCATTTAAACCCTCACTGGCCATTTAAACCCTCACTGGTCATTTAACCCCTCACTGGTCTTTTAAACCCTCACTGGTCATTTAACCCTCACTGGTCATTTAAACCCTCACTGGCCATTTAAACCCTCACTGGTCATTTAAACCCTCACTGGTCATTTAACCCTCACTGGTCATTTAACCCCTCACTGGTCATTTAAACCCTCACTGGCCATTTAAACCCTCACTGGTCATTTAAACCCTCACTGGTCATTTAACCCTCACTGGTCATTTAACCCCTCACTGGCCATTTAAACCCTCACTGGTCATTTAACCCTCACTGGTCATTTAACCCCTCACTGGTCATTTAAATCCTCACTGGCCATTTAAACCCTCACTGGCCATTTAAACCCTCACTGGCCATTTAACCCCTCACTGGCCATTTAAACCCTCACTGGTCATTTAAACCTTCACTGGTCATTTAATCCTCACTGGCCATTTAATCCTCACTGGTCATTTAAACCCTCACTGGCCATTTAATCCTCACTGGTCATTTAACCTCCTGTAGTTAGGGAATGGGAGTCACTTTGGATAAAAGCGTCTGATCAATGCTGTAAATATCAATGGCCATTTAACCCTTAATGTGCTGATGTAAAGTCCTCCGGTGATGTGACCCTGTTGAGCTGCTAGCCAGCAATAAGGGCTGAAAAGAATAGTCTATCAAATAAATATCTTCTCATTGTAGACCTCTAGAGGCCATTTTGACATTGGAATGGAAAATCTTTTTAAATAGATGTAATATAAAATTAAAAATTCTCTATTTTGAGATTAGGACACTCTCAGCTCTGTATGTAAAATGATGTGGCTCTGTTGAGCCGCTAGCAAACAATGAGGCCCAACTGGAAACACTTTTACCACAATAAAACACATAAATGCTGATTTGCAACCCCCCTCTCCATCTAAATATATTTTATCAATGATATTGAAGACAAACATAGAATAGCATAATATATCTTCTGGATCTCCAAAACAGACAGAAACTGAATAAGTTTTGAGGCCTATGTGAAAAAGAACAAAAACAACAGCATGTTAATCATTTTCCTACAGCTCCTCACATAATCCTGGTGCCCAGAGACACAAAAAACCAGACAGCGCATGATATCGTGTTTGGATGTGAAGTGATGGCCTATCCTCTACCAAACGTTGGCTGGAAGAAGAAGGGCAGCGATGGCTTTCTGCCCGGGGACGACCCCCGCATCTCTGTACAGGTGTGACCCCAGGATATCTCTGCATTAATCAGAGCGGATAGGAGAGGCATATATATATATATATATATATATATCAATCATTCTCTAAACTTTCTGCTTTTCTCTAGACTGGATAGAATTTTGAGACCATAAAATAACTGCATTTTCACCAGTGTTATGTAAAGCAGAATTTGTGTGATGTTGAAGATTTGGCTGATACTTTTCTTTTTTAATGATCAACACAAAGTGAATGTCAAAGCAGTAATGACAGAGCTGATGAGTCTCTTTAAAACCAACGGCTTGAGCCTTTGTGGTTGAATCATATGTTACTACAGATTATAACATGCTGAAAAACAGTCAGGTTCATTTAAGTTTTTGTTTTCTTGTAATTATTTTTTTGAAAACGCAGTGTATTGTTTATTTATTTATTTGGGCCCAAACTTCTGGCCTGTAATAAACATATTGAATTGCTTTTAATGAAAGATGCCGCCATGTGGAGAATACTCAACTCTTGTTACCCAAACTGCCCCTCTCTAAGGCGAGGGGTGGCCCCCAGCGCTACACCGTGTCCACCTGGCTCCAGATCCACGGCCTGCGCCTGTCAGACGCCGGCACCTACGTCTGCGTCTCAAGCAACGTGCTAGGAGAGACCTCAGCCTCCGCGCGTCTCTCCGTACTCAGACACGCTACGGTCCAGCGGCCAGTCTGGTTTTAAATGGGCAAAACTGGTGCTTGCTGCAGCTTTGAACATCCCATCAACATCTACCTGGGCTTCTCTGGAATTCCATCAAAAGGCCCAGATCCTGCATTTCAGTGCAGTTGAAAGCGCATTTTTTCAGTGTGATGAAATGTCCACACAAATATAGAGATTATAGAGAAGAGTTTTTATATAAAATACGTTAGTAAATACTTGAAGTGTAATGTGCAGATGTAGGGAAATATTAACTGTGCGTTTGCAAATTGAAGGAATGTGGAAAAGAGCGTAATGTGCAAAATTACAGTATGAGGTGGGTGATGACCCTGAAGTCTTTTATTTGAATGTGACCATTTTCAAACGGGCTGTTTATGCTACTGTGCCTTTAAGACTGATGTAATTGAGCTCTGCTGTGACTGTCTCTCGCATGCCTTGTTTCAGGATGTGATGTGGAAAACGTGCTGTGGAAAACTCTTAGGCAGCTATGCGAAGTGTTTGAAGCCAGTTATATCAGCATTGAGCTTCGTTCTGCATGTATGAGAATACAGTACATGTAAACAAAAAGTTTTTCTAAAAGTAGTTTTATGAGCTGGTTAGAACACAGGTTTGGTTCCAGATTTCTGCTCGATGCCTCCAGTTATTGTGTGCATATATCCATAAACAACATTCATTCATTTTCTGTAACCGCTTAAATCCTTCCTACAGTTGCCGGAGTCAATCACGGAGTCAATGGGTGCGAGGCGGGGACCCACCCTGATGGGGGCGCCAGCTTACCGCAGTCTGTAGGAAACAGACGTAATTTAATAGAGCAATCCCTTTATTTCATGAGGAAAGTCTGGAAAGTCTGGAAATGATTGAACACTTATATAAAACACTATTGACTGCATGTGTATTGTTTGAGTTTGTTATAATATTTGAACACTAACTTAACACAAGTCCCCATCATAAACAGCTGAGTATTTTTTCTCAGGTGCCTAGGACTTTTGCACAGTACTGTAAATGTGATTGAGCTGGATTTTATGACGTCACAAAAGTAGTGAATTGAAACCGTACATGCAGTGGGGAGGGAAAGGCACAAATTAACAGTCTTTTTCAAACCACATCAGATTCATTTATTTAAAAATGTTTTTCCACAATATAATAGAAGTCATATTCTGATTGTGCATACTTAGAAGTACAATTGAAGTAAGAATTTGGTTTGAAATTTGCTCCAGGACAGATTTGGACACAAGAGAGGAGGACCAGCCATCCAGAAAGTCACGAACCACAAGGCCAGTGGTTCAGTGTAGAAATGTGAAACTTTACTTTCTCTGCTGAGGGGTCTCGTTCTGTTGCAGGGGTGCGTGGATCCCAATGAGCCTAAAAGAACGAATAATTAAACAAATAAACCAGGATGAGACACGATAAAGAAAATATTTGTTTATTATTATTCATTTTAACTTCGACACAAGAACTTTAAGTCATCATCACACTGAAGGCACTTTCGGTGGCGGCTTTTCTGTATTTATAAGTTTTTATTTTTCTGGATTATTGCCATTTTTCTTTCAGGGTTGCAGCAAGTGGTAGTGTTGTTTGAAAGCCCACAAATAAAGAACAATTGTTCTTTCAGATCAGTGTTTTGCTGTGTTTTTGTGCTCTTAAGAAGGTTCTTTCACAGGGCTGCTATCGCAAGATTGCAAAAATATTTAAAAAAAATAAAGACTCAGATAAGAGTGAAAGCAACAGTTTCTCTTACATTCTTAAAATGTGACAAAACAGTTCTCTTCGTGATGCCATAGAAGAACCACTATGTTTTTAAAGCAATTCTGCTTAGAGTCAGGCACTGAATAACATTTAAAAAGTGATATTTTAGTATCCATCTCCACAGAAGATGCAGAGGCCTATTAATAAACAACATATTTTGATGCTTTCAGACAAAAGTAACTATGTTAATGCTCAAAGTTATGAAACAAGTGTCTTACCCTCATTTCTCCTTCATAAAACATCTAATTTCATCTGCAAATGTTTATACAAGCTGTTCATAACATCTCAAATTTTACAATACATGGATGAACACTTATGCATATATTATGCAGAAATAAAAGTGTTACCAAAGGTTTTAATGGAACCTAAGTTTCTCATAAATACTCAATTGTTGCTTTTAATTGCACTATTAAATGCTTGTGCAAGAATCTTTGGAAATTGCCTTCAAGTTAGAAGTTAGTGAGAAGGAACCTTGAATTAGAAGGAACCTTAAATTGTTGTAGAACTGTGTGAAGGTTCCTAAACCTTCAAAATGTTTCGCAAACTCTGCAAACACAGTCTAAAAAAACAAAAACAAAAACTGGTTCTTCTATGGCACTGCTCAAAAGACCCATTATAGGATCTTCCACAAGTCAGATCAATCTGCCAAGACTTGTTTGGTGTCTCAAGTTTTGGCTAATAAGGCTAATGAGGCGAACAATGATGGAAGCTTATATCCTACCGGACAGCATTGTTCAAACTAAGGCTGCATGTTTAAACACAACAGTGTCTCATATCGTGTCAACAACATTCGCTCATTAGAGAACGTCAAAGTCTATTAGGGGCAACTGAACAACATGGTCTGGTCTGAGGATCCAGCATGTATTGGTTTGCAGACCAATTAAATAAAGTATAAACTTCCATGGCCTTTTAGCCTTGTAGCTCCAGTGCAAAGCAAAAGAAGGGAACCGCAAACAAATCTTGGCCTGATTGATCTGGGATGGGATATTTTACATTTATGGCATTTAGTGTACGTTTTTATCCAAAGCGACTTCCATTCTCTAACTACAGGGGGCAGTCTTCCAGGAACAGCTTAAGGAACAGCTCAAAGTCTTGCTCAGGAACCCAGTGGTGGTCTGCTGAAGGTAGAATTCGAACCCATGACCTCTTGGTCCAGAGGCAACAGATTTTTAATGTAGTATTATTTAATTTATAAATAAAATATTGTTTGTCAGTGATGAACCAGGTGGAGCAGAGCTGAAAAATGGCTTACTTTGTGGTCCACTGGCCACCCAGAGTTGGGACATCTTTACCTCGAAAAGCACCTGGGGAATATTATTAGACCCCCATGCAGAGAAGGGGCGTTATTCAAATGCAGGTGAGACGAGTCGAGGCATGATTCAGTATGTTGTTTAGTCAAGCACCATGTACACAACCAACAGGCTTGACTCAATTCCACAGTGACGGTGTACCGAAGCCATCCTTCAGCCTGCGACTTGCTGAGACTCGAAGATCCCTGACTTACAGTACAGAGCACATGTCTGAGAACACTACAGTAAACTAGCAGAATAAACATTGATGCCGTTTAAACTGTGCGTCACCTTCCCAAAGCCCAGTATCTGTCCTTCATGAAGTGAAATCCGATGTGGTGGCGGAATTGAACAAAATATATGAGATATTTGATAAGGAACTTGATTTTTCAAACAAAAACACTCACATAAATACTTTGAGGACTCTTGCACCGTACTGTACACCATTGCTGCTTTAAAAAATGCAGTTTAAAAATACTCTCAGAATCCTCTATCTCAGCATAAGACAAGGAACATCTTGACCGAACATGCTAACATGGAAGACAGCTGACACCAGTTAGCACTGTTTCATTTATGTAATGGTAATTAATGGATTTGCGTTTTCATTTTTGTTTTTTTTTTTGACAGACGTTCTCCTGTAAAAGGACCGCACATTCACACAGTGACCAGCAGAGGGCACCAAGAGGCAACGAGAAACAGCAGCAGTCCCTGTGGTCCGCAGTAACAGAACGGTTCTCCTTGTCCGAGCTGAGGGTCAAGTTTGCTTTAGAAACCGTTCCTGAAAGCAAAAGTTCCTCTTTAATGTAGGCACAAAACTCTCCTGCCATAAGCTACATCTGAGCCACACTCAGAAGAAGCAATTAAAGGGCTGAAGGACATTGGTTAAAGGTTCTTGCTGGAAAAAAGTAAAACAGTGACTGGTGATCCAGTCTGAAGTCATCTAGGTAGAACCTGGAACACGTATGGAAAAGTTGGGGTGTGGGGGCTGTGTGTGTGTGTGGGGGGGGGGGGAGTGGTATGTAGAGGGATGGGGTGACGATCTGGATCACTCTGAAGAAGTATAAATACACGAGGGGTCACATCTCAAAATGACGATATATAGTCTCCACGTATCCCAGGACTCTTTGCCAATCGGGACCCTCGGCTTTCAGCATCTCCTCCGCCGTCTTAAAGGAAACAGATCGTTCAGTGAATATTAGAACTAATATTATAGAAATATTAGTATTCAAAGACTATTACTAATCATTTCTCAAAAGAATGTGATGAACAGTCTGTGTAACTTTAAAAAAGTCAAGCTGAACTTTTTCACTCTTATGTCTTTTCTTGTCGCAGTATCTGATTTCTCTAGAGTATATTAACAGTAAACTTCAACTATGAAGAAGTAGATGAAAAAGAGGACAAAAAAGAAGAGGAGTAAAAGAAGAGAATGATAAAGAAAAGGAAGGGAAAGAGGAAGAAGAGTAAGATGAAGACAATGATGAAAAAACGGAACATTAAGAAGACAAGGAAGAAGAAGAAAATAAGAAAATGAAGAGTAAGAACAAAAAGATGAAAAGTAAGAAGGAAAAACAGAGAAGACAAAGATGATGAAGAAAAAGACGAATACTAAGAAGAGGAAAGAGAAGAAGAAATGAAAAAGAAGAAAGGAAAAAGAAGACCGAGTTGAAGATGAGGATGAAGAAGAAGAAGAAAAAGAAGAAGACGATGACAGGAGTTTGTGTTTGCTAATTGGTGCTATTGCTTCCAAGCAGATCACCCTGATGTTCCATTATTAAGATCAGAGCTTCATCTCACCAGACACTGATTCACTGATCCTGATTCTTCATTCTGAGATTAGCTGAGGTGGTTTAGGAAACAGGATGACTACTGTGCTGAAAGATTGCAGGGTTTCACAGGAACTCACCAGTGAAGCAGGGATTCCTACACTCTCTCCTGTCTGGAACGCCAGCAAGAGGTTTTCTTTCTGAGGACAGAAACAATACTATCATCATCATCATCATCGTCAGTGTCAGTGTCATCATCGTCATCATCATCGTCAGTGTCATAGCTTTTCAGTATGCTTAAATGTCAATAATTGTTTGTATCATATGAATGTGCGGTACCTTGTTCTCTGGACTGAGTGTGTTGTACGGTATGTGTGACGGGAGGTAGGTGTGGTAAACTGCACAGAAGGCCAAACCATCGACCCAACTGCTGCTGAAGTTTGTTATATCTATGTTCTGAAAGAGAGGGGGGTGGGGGGTTTGTGACTACAGACCTCTCACTGCTGTTTATAATAGTGAATTCAACTAAACTGAAATGAACTGAAATGAATTAAAAATGAATTTAAATGGATTAAAAGTACATTGAAATTAATGTAAATTAGCTAAACTGAACTGTTTAGCTGGTGCAGATCTGATATTTATGTGCAGTTGGTTGGACAGCATAGTGGATAAATCCTATTTCATCAGGTTTAGTTTAAACCCTATTCACCACTAGCTAAGCAGCTCCAGCAGATCTAAGAATCCTACCAGGATTAAAAACATCAAACATATCAGAGATGGATTTAGGGACCAAACCATTGAGTGACTTTTACACAATGAGTAATGCCTTAAAAACAATTCTGTACTGAGCTGGGATTAATTAAACTGAACTGAATTAAATAAAATCGAATGTAGCTCTGTACCCGGTATCCAACGGTCCGGTTTTGGCACCAGCGCAGTAATGAGTTCCGTTTGGAGCCGCCGTGACGCCGCAGCAGCTTACTGAAGTCCTCCTGAGGCCTGGGCACATGAGGACAGAGAGAAAAGCAATACATTACGGCTGGACTGTATATGTAATGTATGTGCAGAAACACTTCTGTGCCAACACAATCCATTCAGTTAAATTCAGTCTGTTTAGTTTAACCAAGCCTTTCATTTCAACTGAGAATTTAAAGCATGTAGCTCCTGACTTTAACTGTAAACTAATTTTATCTCCTAAATTGACCTTGTATGTTATCAGGAGTCCCTTCTCAAGGGGCTGAGAACTTCACGAAGGAGACAACAGCTTCAGTGACCATCACTGCAGCCGGGCGGATTCAGGCATGATTAAGTGTGAAAGTGGAGTTTTGGTGGGAAGTGTTTGTGAGTTTAAATGTGAGAGATGCACAGCGAGATAGAGAGTGACGGCAAGGGAGTGATAAGGGGATTAAAAGGGACAGAAAAAGAAAGACGAAAAGAAAGAAAAACAATTTATACTCACTTTGCCCTGCCGGCCTTGTTGGGAGGAAGATCTATAAGAGGAGAGCTTGACAAATGGGATGAATTCTCATCCTTTTTATCTGTTACACACACACACACACACACACACACACACACACACACACACACACACACACACACACACACACACACACAC
>JBBJLR010072882.1:0-10931 GCA_037577145.1 Brachypetersius gabonensis
ATGGCC
This sequence comes from Brachypetersius gabonensis, assembly GCA_037577145.1. Classification (NCBI taxonomy): domain Eukaryota; kingdom Metazoa; phylum Chordata; class Actinopteri; order Characiformes; family Alestidae; genus Brachypetersius; species Brachypetersius gabonensis. The sequence continues at coordinate 7 of JBBJLR010072882.1, forward strand.
ATAATGGTGGACAAGGGCTTCTTAATTGAAAGCCTGGTACCATGCAAAATCCACCGGCCTGCTTTTGTGACGAAGGGTGCACAAACGCCTGCTGGAGAGGTGAGACACAGAGTGCATGTTGAACGCCTGATCAAGCAGGTGAAGAAACATAAGCTGTTTGATACAGTCATCCCCTTATCCATTTCTGGACGCATAAATCAATTGTTTACAGTGTCATGTCTTCTGGATAACTATCAGAGTGGACTACTTGTCAAGGCATGGGCCCAGTGATCCGACACACTGTTGTAAATATAGTGTTGTAAATATCTGAAAATTGTCTAATATTCTTATTATGTTGCCCTGTTATTTTTGCTTGTTGCCACATTTGGTCTTACCACATACAATTTGTACCAACATTCTTTCATTACTGATATCTGATGATTGATATTCTTATTGACCAGTTGCTTCATTAAAAAAAAGTTTACTTTACTTTGTCTCCTTCCTTTGTTACAGTAGCCATACTTAAACCTGCAATTGCAACAAAATCCAGAGTCTAGGGGCTGCCACTGCAAAAGCTCCTTCTCCTCTATACTTCAAACAGGATAGCATGCTGAAAGACAAGACTAAAATACAGTATTGTAAATGGCTTTTTAATGTATTTGTATATTCAGTCATATGCATGTGGTGTATATATTTCTTGTAACAGTTACCTATAACATTCATTCACAGTCATTTAAATAAATAGATGCATAAATATCTGAATAAAACACACACATGCAAACAAAAAACCCTTTCAGAGCACATCACACATATTGTGTGAAAAACTGTACAATTGTATGCTAGCCTGCATAACATTTATAATGTATGAATAAGTATAAAGTAGTAAAAATATATAAAAACAAAGAGTAGTATACAGTGTAATATTAAAACAATAACAGTAGGTTGTCATGGTCCGGGCAGCTACCATGAGGTGGAGCTGGATTTCTTTTTTTGTTTAGTGGTTCTGGGACTCTTATTTTGATAGCCCTGGGTACTCCTGGACTGTAAAAGAGGTTCCAGCTAAGGAGTAGTCAGGGTGACATGTAATTCATGTTCATTGGTTGTCTGTGTAAGCCCTGTGCTGTATATAAGTTCTGTTTTGTATCACATTCACTGTCGGGTCATTGTAGTCATTTTATGTCTTTTGCTTCTGCCACGTTCACGTCCACGTTCCTGTATCGGCCGTCGAGCCAGGTTTGCTTTCTGTTTTGTTTTCTGTTTTAATAAATAAACTTCTAAAAAATGACATGGCTACTCCGTGGACTCCTTTTCCATCATGGGTTCACGGAGCCAACCGTGACATAGGTATTCTGTATACTAAGTAACAATTTACATTTTGTAAAAACGAAGAATAACACATAAAATAACATAACTGATTTACTGCAAACACTTTTTTATGTAGTGGTAAAAGAAAAAGTAATTCTTAGAAATATCACATATTTTGCTTGGATAATATTACTTTTAAGCTGACAAGCACTTTATCAACTTGCCTAACCCTAACCCTAATAATGACCCTACTCTCAAGTCGTGTGGTTTTTCACTTTTCCTCATCAATCTGTGACAAACTGCCCTCACACTGACCTCTCCTGTCACCTTGTTTTTCATTGACACTGGGAGGAAGGACGATGAACACACAATTTGAGACAGTAACGTTGCATTTTTATACAGTATCTTGATAATATCTGTATGAAAGAAAACACACCAACTCTCAATTTAAAGTTAGCTAACAAGTCTGTCAGTCATATTCAAACAAAACAGCCATCTAAACGATAGCATTTTAACGCTAGCTGCTACGATGTAATGACTTACCCTCATAATTGTCGATGTAGCTGCCGATATACATCTTAAATCCCTTTTCCCGTTTGCGGGAGGGAGTGGGGCATAATGTCCTGACAAGTCTGTCCACATCATTGACTGTCAGACGAGGTAGATCTTGCAGACAGCGACTGTAAAAATGAGCCATGTCTGTCGCTCAGGTGTAACCGGAAGTTAAAATGCCGGTATAACCCAACCCGGGACTGTGACATGCATAGACCCTATTGGTCGGGGGAAAATGCATCATGGCATGCAGCGGTCAAAGTTAAAAAATGCTGAAGGATCGAGAAATAGATAAAAAAAAATGCATGGGTGGGTAGTGCAAGCATGTAGCCAATTGATGCTTAATTTACTTTGCTGGAAGTTATAGAGGTTTGTTTTTGTACTGTCGCAGGCCACAGTTTATGCACAACTGTACAAAAGGCTGCAAAATGTCAGGTCCTCTGTTCGAGGGAAGACGAAGACGAAGAAGCTACGCATGGGGTGTTCACCAAGTGAAGATGAGTTTGGATCCAGTGACTCAACTGTTAATTAGGACTTCTTGGAAGGTACCCAGGGTTCTGGTAACGAAGGTGAGGTTTGACTTTTCTAGTGAGGTGTCCTACCATATTCCTTCAATGTTAAAAGGATCACCAACTGGCATGTCATTTGGGCCTTATGTTTAATGTGATTTAATAACACTCAAAATGCTTTTGTTTTATTTAAAACATTTAGAACATCCCTTCATTTGTAGAGCTTGTTAACTGCCATTGCGTGTTACGTCTGCTGCTTTCTGAGTAAAAAGTGAAATCACCTGGTTGAATTGGAGATTATAATGTAGTGAATACTTTTTAATTTTTTTTTCATGTTTTAATCTGAGCGCACCATAAATCAGGACAACGCAGAAGCTAGTGCTCAAAATTTAAGTGAAAAGGAAGACAATCAGAGAAGGAACCTCTAAACAGAGAGAGGAAAAAAGGGTGGAACAATATTGATGATGTCTATGTGCTGCAACAGCTTAGATGTAAATCAAAGCCGATATCAATAATATTAGGTCAACATGTCTTATTAGCCGAGGATCCTTTTAAAGGAACACACCACTATTTGGGGTAATAAAGCTCTTCATATTGTGGAGTCTTGACAATGGCAGATGCTCCAAAATGTATTTTTGATTTTAAATGCATGTGTTTAGATAACAGCCTTGTAGATAGGCAAAGCACAACCCAGGCAAAGCATTACCGGAGCCTGCAGGTTCTTTAGATGAAGTCCTATAACCCCAAAAAGGAGTCGGTCTCTCAGCTTCTAGACCTTGAATTTGAGGCCAGGAGGGCGTTCATCGATTCCGGTGCAGTTAAAGAAGATGATCGGCATGAAAAAATCCTTCAGGCATACCCATGTTTCCAAGAAATAGAACATGTCAGTCAGTACTTACTACATGTATAATTGCTCTTTTTTGTGTTTGGTTATTGTATTTGGCTGATGCTTTAATCCAAAGTGATGCACAACAGAAAGTATAAATACTATATGAATAATTTAATTAAATGTAAATTAATAAAAGGTTTAAAAGGAAGTTCACTACTGTAATAGTAAAAAAAATAGTACAATAGCAACTAATTTCAGATATACATTAGAAATCCAAAATTCCATTTGGATCCCTCACCAGTTTTGTTCATGTAAATGCCATTTTTAGTTGATGGATGAGCTCAGGCGAATTCTGGACAGAGACAATTTGGAGTACGTTACTGTCAAAGTTCTGTTAAAAGGTCCAGTTTTATGGGGTTTTCAAGAAGGTCTTGAAGTCACCTGTAGGGACTGGCAAAGGCAAGTCACCGATTAAGCCTCTAAGCAGTTGTATATTTTCTGAAATGCAGTTTATTCATAAATATTTATACCTCCACCAATAAATCAATCTTCTCTAGCTGACTGGTTGCAAAACTAACCTCTTGCATGGTACAGCAATATATAACGAAATGTGACCTGATGCATGGTATGAGGAAAATTACATACAACAGCATTGAATGTGAAACAGCCAATTAAAATTAGGGACCATAGCTATCTGTTTTAGAATGTTAAATATATTGTGCAAAGAAAATGCGTACCTTTCTCATCTCCATATGATAGGTAAAAGATTTCCATTGATGATCTGGCACGAAATTACTTCATAAATCTTTGTTGCGACTGGGAGTACATCCTCAAAATGAACGTCACCAAAAATAACAAACACGTTGTTTCAGCAATTAATCATATTTTCTTTGCTTTGATAGCTGAACAAGTAATTGATCTGATGCGGGTGCCAGCCATCTTCCCCTCTCCCTCTGCACCCGCAAAGAAGCCGCAGGATGCCAGTGAGGCACTTTTTCATGTTCTTCAGGTGAGATATTTAAACACACAGGGCGTTGTCAGAGATCTATTTAATTCAGGGTTCATACGCTTTATGGAAATTTGTGGGATTTGATATTTAAGTATTAAATAATAGAAAGAGGATATGACAAAATTTGTGTTTCCAGACTATCATTAGACGATAACTGTAACTCAACTATTCTTTTTTAAAGGGATACTAAGCTAAATGTTTAGGTTAGTTCACACGGTTCATAATCATCAATACTATCACACTGTCCGAGTGCTGGATTTTGTTAAGAATTTCTTCTTGGTCAGAAAACGTTCCTGCAAAGCACTGAAATTTGAGTATGGAAAAAGTATGACATTTTTAAAGATGTGTAGGAACCCTGTTAATTGTTACTCTAAAAAAACGACCGCTCTCCTGTCCACTATTGTTGATCAGCCCAACAAACTGCGTCCTGGCTGTGGGGGATTGTCCGGTCACAACATTCTACAAAGATCTCCTCAGTGAGGGTCTGTTATATGTGATTGCACATTATTATGCACTGCACCTGACCTATCCAAAATGTATTGCAACTGTGTTATCATTCAGTCGTCCTTGATTCACTGCACCAACAAGATCAAACAAGTGCCCTCAAGAAGGCGATAAATGAGTGGTGGGCATTTGTAGGGAAGTAAAACCCCTTCATTTATGACTTTTTTTTTGCATTGAGAAGCTAATGTACATAGTTCAGGTGTATTTGTTAAAGTTTTTCTACCCACCTTCTACCTACCTTATCAACTATTTTGATGGCAATGTATATTGTGCTTAAAAAACTATTTATACAGGTATTTTTCAGTGTTCTCAACACATTTTGTCAAGCAATCAAAATACATGTTAGGTAATACAATGTATTAACATAGTACAACTGTGTAAAAGTACAGTAGTTGACCTGGTGGGTCGGGTTCTCATATTTCTTTCTGAAAATGCTTAACCTGGCAATTTGGGTAATACATTATTTGAATTTGGTGATGTCTTATAACTACTTATACAATTTACATGCAACTGCCCATTGTTCTCCCAATTGTCAGGCAATCAAAATAAACATGTGCAATAAAGTTTTTTGCTGAATGAAATTGTTTGTTATTTCTTTTTATCTTAATTTGAATAGATTTCTGATCTTGTATTTGTTGTAGTTTTGTAATTACAAATCTTCAAGTGAGTCCAGTGCTCTTAAATTGAATCAGATTAAAGCTTAAAATAGCTTAATTTAAGAACTGACTGCTTAGAAAGTCACAGAAGCTCTCCCTAATATTAGTAGAATTTCCTTAATATACGTTTTCCCAGCCAACTTGTATCATATATATATAAATTAAATCATAAAATTAAATAAAAAAAAGCTTAACTAGAATCTTATTATAAGCAATATTCTCTTAAAACAATGAAAGACTTCCAATTATGGGCAAGAAAAAAAATCTAAATAAGTTTCCTGAACTAGTATTGAGAAAAGCTTATCTTCCAAAAGCTCATATTTGATGTCTTATTTTAAGAAATCTTAACAAGTCAATTTTCGCTAGTTCCATTGGCAGGTTTTTTTTTTTACTAATTACAAGCAAATAAGCCTTGAATTGATCAATTGGTTCTTATTTTTGAAGGCCAATTTTTTCCAGTGTACTGGGTTTGGATAACTCCCACATTCTTTTTTCAGCCCACTGGCTTCTAAAACTGACATGCACCTTGTGACATTGTGTGCACCATAATATGATATGACACTGGTGTCAAAGAGATCTGACCTCCTGCTTTAAAAGGCCCCAGAGTTAGTTCACTGAAAAATTAACTCACTCACAGTTTTGACCATAATGTTATAACATTACATGTGCAGGTTTCTGTAGTGTAGTGGTTATCACATTCGCAACACACACACGAAAGGTCCCCAGTTCGAAACCGTGCAGAAACAAGTCTTGGGGCAGCTGGTAGCCTAGTAGTTAAGGCATTCGCCCTGTGATCAGGAAGTTGCAGGTTCCCAAGACCACTAGGCACCTCTGAGGTACCCTGAGAAAGGTACTGTCACCACACACTGCTCCCCGGGTGTTCATAGCTGCCCCCTGCTTCACTTGGTGAATGGGTTAAATGCAGAGGATGTATTTCATGCTGTTCACACTGTGTGCTGTGGTGTGTTCACGTATGACCAGATTGTCACTTTCACTTTCACATGATACTGAGTCATAGTCTGATCGGGCCCTTTTCTACACAACCTCAGAAGGGTAGCTACTTTTTGTCACAGATATTATATTGGTAAGGGTTACCGTATATTTTGGCAAGTAAATCTAGTTTTAGATGAGAAACAAAATTGTGACATCTTCTAATCCACGGTTGTTTGGAGTGTTCTTGTTTTTCTAAATTAATTCAGCTTTGCTTAAGGCCAGTACCAATGTCATGACCAATCTGCAGAGCTCCAGTTTGAAAAGAATGGGTTCCCATGAACAGCTGAGTTCTCTTTCAATTGACAAAGCACCACTTACATCTGCTCTCATCAGACGTAAGTGGTGCTTCTTGTTGACTCCTATATGCCTGAGTGTATGAATGACTTTTTACTCGAGCCACCACCTTTTGAAATTTGATACACTGAACATGCACTATTTTTATACAAGTAACAAAAAAGAAACAAAAATGTCCTACTTTTTTCCACTCATCTTTCATCTCAATTTCTTTTTCTCAAAAGTGATATCCCTTTTCTTTCTCATTTGCATTTTCCCATAGACCTTCTCCATCTCCTTGGTCTCTCCATGATCAAAGAAAAGAAGAATGGGTTTCTGAAGAAGAAGAGAATGCAACCCTTGCATATTAACTCTCAATTCCTCCCATCCAATTTCACCCATTTTTCCCTTTCTGTCTGTATTTTCTCTGTGAAATCACTAGTCTATATTTTCTTCTTGTCTCTCATGTTAACATGAACTCGTCATTTTCTGTAGAGCACTTTATTGTTCAGTATGTCGCATTCTAGGTAGCACACTGGAGCCTTTACTCAATACACAGCCTTTACTCAATACTTTGTCGATGCACCTTTGGCAGCCTCAGGTTTTTTGGAATATGATGCCACAAGCTTGGCACACCTATCCATGGCCTGTTTTGCCCATTCCTCTTTGCAGCACCTCTCAAGCTCCATCAGGTTGGATGGGAAGCATCGGTGCACAGCCATTTTAAAATCTCTCCAGAGATGTTCAATTGGATTCAAGTCTGAGCTCTGGCTGGGCTATTCAAGGACATTCACAGAGTTGTCCTGAAAACACTCGTTTGATATCTTGGCTGTGTGCTTAGGGTTGTTGTCCTGCTGAAAGATGAACCGTCGTCCCCAGTCTGAGGTCAAGAGCGCTCTGGAGCATGTTTTCATCCAGGATGTCTCTGTACATTGCTGCAGTCATCTTTCCCTTTATCCTGACTAGTCTCTCAGTTCCTGCCGCTGAAAAACATCCCCACAGCATGATGCTGCCACCACCATGCTTCACTGTAGGGATGGTATTGGCCTGGTGCCTGGTTTCCTCCAAACGTGACACCTGGCATTCACAACAAAGAGTTAAATCTTTGTCTCATCAGACCAGAGAATTTTGTTTCTCATGGTCTGAGAGTCCTTCAGCCTTTTGGCAAACTCCAGGTTGGCTGCCATGTGCCTTTTACTAAGCAGAGGCTACTCTACAGGCCAGACACTACAGACACAAACAGGCCTTATTGTTGGATTGCTGCAGAAATTATTGTCCTTTCAGAAGGTTTGCCTCTCTCCACATAGTATCTCTGGAGCTCTGACATAGTGACCATCGAGTTCTTGGTCACCTCCCTGACTAAGGCCCTTCTCCCCTGATTGCTCAGTTTAGATGGCCAGCCAGGTCTAGGAAGAGTCCTGGTGGTTTTTGACTTCTTCCACTTACGGATGATGGAGGTCACTGTGCTCATTGGGACCTTCAAAGCAGCAGAAATTTTTCTGTAACCTTCCCCAGATTTGTGCCTTGAGACAATCCTGTCTTGGAGGTCTACAGACAATTCCTTTGACTTCATGCTTGGTTTGTGCTCTGACATGAACTGTCAACTGTGGGACCTTATATAGACAAGTGTCTGCCTTTCCCAATCATATCCAATCAACTGGATATACCACAGGTGGACTCCAAATAAGCTGCAGAAACATCTCAAGGATGGTCAGGGCAAACAGGATTCAACTGAGCTCAATGTTGAGATGTGTGTACATGTGCTTCCTCAATCTTTTTATTTTTAATAAATTTGCAAAAATCTCAAGTAAACTTTTTCATGTTGTCATTATGGGGTGTTATGTGTAGAATTATGAGGGAAAAAAATTAATTTAATCCATTTTTGGAATAAGGCTGTAATATAACAAAATGTGGAAAAAGTGATATGTTGTGAATACTTTCCGGATGCACTGAATATATATTCCGAAACCGAAAATGAGGAAACACTTGGCTGAAAACTGAAACTGAAACACCGAAAGAAATGATTATTATTATTATTATTTAATTCTTAAAAGAATCTGTTTTGAACATATTTATTCACATTTATGGCATTTATAAGACACTTTTATCCAAATTGACTTCCATTCCCTAACTACAGGGGACAGTCTCCCTGGAGCAACTTGGGGTTAAGGGTCTTGCTCATGGACCCAGTGCTGAAGGTAGGATTCGAACCCATGACCTCTACCCCATAGCATACATAACATATATTTAGCATTCAAACAATGCACAATATAAAATATAATTTTAAATAAAATATTTTACTTGTCCCCACTCATGAATAACCTAAAAAAAGATAGCTGAAATTTTATACAATTAAATATCTCTCATAAAACAAGTATTCAAGTGCATTTTAATATTCTGAACAAAGTGCATGAACAAAATGCATTCAGAACAAGTGCTTTAAAAACTGGTGAAAGAACAACATTCTCTGGAGTCCTTTAACAAAATAGTGTATTAAAACAGAGACTGACATAGCAAGTGGAAAACTAATCACTGGAAAACTTTCTTGCCTTTTCAAAAACACAGGTGGAGTGTGTGTGCTCTAAGGATCTCGCCTCATCTATACTTCACACTCTGTGCCTTTGTGGATCCACCTCTCTAGAAATGTTGGCATTCCGTGCTTTAAAAACAGCTTTTCCACGTGTCTTTCCTATGGGGGTTTTCCACTGACTGGTAACAGCTCGGTTCAGTGCAACTCTACTCGCATTTTTGCTTTTCCGGAACTAAAATCTGAACATGAGCGCAAGCATTAGCGTTAGCATTAATGCTAGATAACGCTAATGTTGTTTCTTTAAGCCTTGTCTGGTAAGGATAAGAAATAAAACCCCTCTGATTTCATCCATGCTGACGATTGTAATGATGCCAGGTTATTTACCTCAGCTTAGAGCACTCTGCTCGGGCTACTGCACAGAATAATTGGTCTCTATAGCAACCAGTTGTTGTGGAAAACCAAACTGAACAGAGTAGAACCGAACTGAAACGAACCGAGCTGGTACAAGTCAGTAGAGAACCCCCTTTAGATATATCAAAATGCGCTCATACTGAAGACATGTTGACTGTAATCCAATCTGGCGCACGCAGTCTGTGGTTGTTGATTGCGTCATCACTGTTTCGGTCGTACTAAAAAAATATATAATCCAATACCAAAAATGCATTTTTTGCCATATATATGTATATGTTTTGCCATATATATATATGTGTATATATTAGGGCTGTCTGGTCAGTAGATTAAGATATTTAATCGTGATCAGTCTCATGTTTGTCATAGTTAACTCGCGATTCCTCGCACCTTTAAGTCTGTCCTCAACATACTGTTTTTAATAGTAGATCAATATGATGAACAAAAGTGGAATAGCATTTGGTTTGAAAACAGCTGCAGTTCAAATATTTCTGCAAAGTTTATTACTGTAATCAAATCAAATATTAAAACCACTGTAGGGTATTCATGTTTTAACTAGCCTGTTATTGAAAAACATGTTCCCCTCGGAATCCAGAGCATGGGGGTTGAAACCATTATGGCAGTTACAAAGAGGGACCATCTCCATATGAATGTCTCTGTATCTGAATGCACATTTGGTGTAATGGCCAAAAAATAATGGGAGCTCTATACGCGTTGTCTCAGGCGTCCCATTACTTTTGTTCATATTGTAGTGAGTGGCATGGCGGGACTCTCTCTGTCATGAGGCTTTACGGTTGGGGTTGGTGGCCAGGTGACCTTTTCTGTTGGAGAATGTTAGAGGGGGGTAGCTTGTGTTAGTAGCAGTAGGGATTTATTATGTGTTAAATATGCGTTTGTGTTGTCATGTAGTTAGTTTGAGACCCTCTCACCAGTCACCCTCCACCAGAACGTTGGCTGCAGGATGAAGGCGAGTAGAGAGCTGTGTGGTGGAGTAGTACTTTAGTAGTACCTGGGCATGGGGGTGCAATATTCTCACTGTAATGGGACATCTGGTCCCCGCAAAAACCAGCCGACACGTATGGTGCTCCCATTACTTTTGTCCATATAAGATGCCTGACCATTACACCAAATGTGACTTTAATACTGGTTCTGCCCACATGCTTTGCAGCTGCTATAATGGCTGTGCCCCCATGCTCTGGGAACTTGTTTTTCAATAACAAGCTAAATAAAACGTGAACGCCCTGCAGTGGCAAATAGCTTTTGGTTTTATATTTGATTACATTAATGTTTTTACAGAAATGTTTAAACTTCAGCTGTGTGGCTGTGTTAAAGAGAACACTGCGGTTAAAAATTCCCTTATTTGTTTACAGTCTTTTTT
>JBBJLR010072942.1:0-10928 GCA_037577145.1 Brachypetersius gabonensis
GGCAAGGGAAAACACGTCTCCATTTTGTTTTTCTTCATAAGGGTTCTTGAGCCGTTCTTTGTCTGGCTCCTCACCCACTTTGTCTGGCTCCTAATTTGGGGTACATTTAGCAAAATCCAGATTTAGTGCGGATCGTAGCTCTGCAGGCATAAGAGCATGATTGTAGGTTGCTGGCAATGGGGACTTTGTATTATCTTTAGCAGGGGGAGCAATGGCAAATTTCCTAAACAAAGCCTAAGGTCTGGAGCCCTCAGCATGGTCTGTCCGCCCTCTGATTCTGAAATAAGGGCCCATTTCAGCCTTATCACAGAGGCTCATCCCACTGTGACAGACCCCAGATGCTCAGCCTTCATGTGACAGCTGCCACGTAACAGCTGTCTTTGATGAGGTGGTCACAGAAAGATTTGCTTTAATGGTAGAAATGCTGCCCATACTGGTCAAAGCTGACAAGCAAACCTGGCCGTAAAATGACCAACAGTTTTGTTTCATCTTTGCCATATCTGTGTTGGTCAGGGTGGTTGTAAATTTGACTAACATTTGACTAATATTTTAATGATCCATTTGATTTGCATTATTAGCTTCATCCACTTTTATTCATGAAGATCAATGATTGCCCTGTGATTCTCAATGCTGTTGATGCATTTGGTATGTAAAGAACATGACTGCTTCAAGTGAGGTGGACAGCGATGTTCAGCATTGTTGCTGAGGGCCACATAGAGCGGTTAGGGGCTGGCGCCCCGAACAGCAGCACCACCAAGTGCCACAGAAAGCAACAAGGGCTTAGTGCCCAGATAAGCAACGCTGCAGAAAGCGATAGGAGATCAGTGCCCAGAATAATAGTACCACTGAGGGACATGGAGAGCAGTGAGAGACTGCTGCCCAGAATAACAGCACCACCAAGGTCTAAGAAGAGCGGTGAGAACAGCAGGTGTTTTGGATGAAATAAAGAGCAAGTCAGCTGCAGCAGCTCCTCATTCAGCCTCTATTGCCTTTCTTCCTTCCTGGAGAGCACAAAGAAATAAACAGAAAAGTAACAAAACACAAAATTAACAAGGGCACAGGAACATGCAGTAGATAAATGTGGCCTTTTATGGCTTCCATAGCCAAGTACTCCTGCTTTTTTAGTAGGCTAATCTCAAAATCCAACATGAAGGATAACAGTCCTGTTAGAATGATTGTGTGTGTGAGAGTCAGATGAAGAAAGAGAGGTAGACACAGATGTCTTCATCATTACCCGTAAAAAGAAAGGCTTTTTTCCATCTGTGCAACATGTTTAACAGATTTGACGTCCTGCGACACATTCCTTCTAAGGCCATTTGTACACTGACCAAACTCAAAGGATGACTTTATATTGAAGGCATCAAAGGTGACGCTATCGCAGCCTGGTGACAGGCTGGTGGATGTAGTTTGCGGTCACCTTTTTGTAAATTTGTTGTCATTTTCATCTGAAGTCCTCTGTTCTGCATACCATCCTTCTCTCTAATGTGCTCCATCTGGAAATGTGCTTACCGCTAACCATCATACGGCAGGCTCTTCCTGTGCAGCGTCTGCTGTGCTGTACACAAGATGAATGGACCAAACACACACACATTTAATTTTTGAAATATAGCCAAATGAGCTGATGACACTATTGCAAGCTGAAAGGTGTTGCAGTAAAAGCTGTGCACGACTGTAACAAAACTGAGAGAAAAGTCTAGAACAAGTCTAGAGCTTCCAGTCTGACTTGAGTCACGAGTCGGTAAACTCACTGTCTCAGGTCCCCACCCCTTGCTGTTTGGACACAAAGGTAACATCTGGATTTTGAAAGAGTTGCATTGAACATGTGAATTTTAACTCCAACCATTAGGCTCTTATAGTTAATCACAGTTGACATGCATGTTACATTTCTAAATCTTTCTAGATCTTTATGAATTGGATTTTAATTCTAACCACCAAAAGAAAATGAGGCTCATTCTCAGGTAAATACATTTCATATAGACTTCCAGATATAAACCAGTGTTTTGTAATATATGATGCTGATGTAACTGACTGGTCATTTAGTTGCAAAGCTACAGACTCCTTGACCAGGAAGAAGTTTAAAGACCTCAGGCAATAATTTTCCCATCCACTTTATTAGAAACCTTTCAACTCAATTGCCAGACGCACTTAACTTTGTTTTAATATAGACCATAGCCCCATCTGTTTATTTATGCGTCCTCTATCCCTTTCAACATTGATCAGTTCCTGACTCCAGACCGATCAGATAATATTTGGGTAGTGGACCATGCTGGTTGGCCGGGTGGTTGACAGCAAATTAAGGGTGCCATTAATCAGCCATGAACTGGCCATTAATGATGAGCTAGAGGATGGCTAACACAAACCAAATTACACCAACAGAGTGGAGCTAGGTAGGTGTTTCTAAGAAAGCTGACAATGAATGTATGTCAGCATCACATGTTCAGTGTCATTAGACCTGCTTCTGTGATGGTGAAATGTCACCTCTGCATTGTTTTGTCCATTATAGATGAAGCTTCCGGTGCTATTGCTAGGCAGATCGGCTGACCTGAGGCCGGGTGAGTTTGTGGTGGCCATCGGCAGCCCCTTCTCCCTCCAGAACACAGTGACTACAGGCATTGTCAGTACAACACAGCGCGGGGGCAAGGAGCTGGGCCTGCGGAACTCAGACATGGACTACATCCAGACCGATGCCATCATTAATGTAAGCTAAAGGCTCACTATTGTTTCCCATAATAAAGGTTATTTCAGGAATCCTAACTGAATTTCACTCCTGAAATTTCTTTTGACAGTATGGGAATTCAGGAGGACCCCTGGTGAACTTGGTATGTTCGTTTTTTTCCCCTTATTTAGTTGCTAAGCTAATGTCATAAGTTGTATATACCCTAGCAGATGGACATAATACTGTGTTGGTGAAGTTTTCTTGATGTGTTGAAGTGTCCCTTGTATTTGTTTAGGATGGAGAAGTGATAGGGATCAATACTCTGAAGGTGACTGCCGGGATCTCTTTTGCCATTCCCTCTGATAAGATCCGCCAGTTCCTTACTGAGTCACATGATCGTCAGGCAAAAGGTGAGAGAAATGTGGGTAGGTAGCCTTTTTTACCGTAGATATGGGAGGTTAAATTGATATTAATTTATGGGATGTATAGGATTCATACATAGAGTGGTTTCATAGGATTCATACTGCAGTGGTGAATATAAACTGAGTTGCCAGTTTATTAGGTTTACCACATAGGGTTTACCACACAGCATTTAATGTTAGATAAAGTCATGTCGGATTCTGCAGTACATCCGTATGTCTAGGTGATTCCGTTTTTTTTTCTTTTTGTGTTTTTGTTAGTCACTGTTCTCTTATTCCAAAACTAAGCATGCAATTTGTAAAAATGTCATACTACTATTGGGAATCTCCTCAAGTCCATAAAGATATTCTGACTGCTAGAATTGCCATAGAAGTGACATTCAGATTCCAATTAGTGCTGTCCGAGATCTTCATTCAATGGCTAGTGGTCAAATTAAAAATTTCCCCTTCAAGACCCCAGTAGCATTACTGATATCTTCGGTTAGCTTGTTCCTCAGGGCATTTCTGTCTTTGTTTCCTGCAGGAAAAATAGCTCTGAAAAAGAAGTATATTGGCGTCAGAATGATGACCCTTACTCCAACGTAAGTGAGCTCCCAAACTCTTCAGCTTCTTGTCCTTATTGCTGTCCTAGTTATTGTTACTAAATATGCCTGGGTGGTTTGCCTCTGCCATAGTCTTGCTAAGGAGCTGAAGGAGAGGCAGCCTGACTTCCCAGACGTCACCTCAGGAGCTTACGTCATCGAGGTCATTCCCAAAACCCCAGCAGAAACGTGAGTAGTTTATTTGAGGTGAAATAAAGCATTATTCTGTACTCATCATGTTTTTATTCATTGCTATGTTTGTTGCTCAACCTAATCGGAATTTATATTCACTTTATTGGCTCTAAAGATCAGATTAGTCCATGTTCGTGCTTTTTGACCAATCTGGAACAATTGGGCCCTGTTTCAGACTTTCCGAGAACAGCCTATCAGTGCACACTTCCTGCATGCATAATAGCACTTGAAGCACCTGTTTCTTTGGTGCCCTATTTGGCAAAGCCCCAGCTACAAAAACTTTGTTTAACACCAACTCCCCTTCATTTGACCCTTCTGAAGGTCTCTGGGCAGCCCTGGCTCTCAGCCTTTCCCAGGGAAACTGCCTCCGTTCCAGAGTGGCTCAGTCCCACCAGGCAGCCCCATATAGGCGTGGCTCCTCTTTGAAGTGCTGTACAGGGTGATGGGAAGCAGGAACAGTTACTGCCGGAGGAAACTGTGGCCTCTTTCTTAGCGTGGGATTTAAAAGCGGGTGGATGGCATCAGTTTGGTCATACCACATTACAAAAGACACCATCTGCCAGTGCTTATAGGTGGTTAGTGTCAGTGTCATGTCATGAAATTGGTTTCAAACCTTGTTGGTTTGAAAAAAAAAACATGTGGGGTGTTTGCTGTGGTGCAGACGAATGAGGAAGTTTGAAGAATACAGTGGAAAAGGCCAATTTTGCATATATTAAAAGGGAATTCCATTTTTTTTTCTCCAAATATTCCTTCATAATTAAGTGCTTCAGAGTAAGTTGGTTGTTCAGAGTGGGTGTGGTATGACCTTTTCAGACAACTTCACAGAGATCAAACCAGATATCTGTCTCTAAAAGCTCCCTCACTGAAAATGATGTAAAACATTTTTTTTTGCATTTTCCCAATTTCCCATCCCCATGTTTGATCATGACTAATTCCACCCTTTAGCAATCAGACAAACTACCAACGTGGAAGAGTGAAGGCCAGCACGCCCCATCTCTGAGACACATGATGCTCTGACACATTATGGATCTTTTCAAACTGCCCCTTATGCAACAGGCAGCTCAGCATGCTTGGAAAATGCTAACTGCCAATTCTATTACATCAGCTGGTGGCATAGTGCCCCTACAATCAGAAAGTTGTTAGAAGCCCTGCTAGTGGCACCACTGAGGTTCCCTTGAGCAAGAAACTGTCCCCACGCACTGCTCCCCGGGTGTTCCTGGCTGCCCACTGCGTCACTCAGTGAATGGTTAAAGGCAGAGAACAGTTTTGTGTAGTGCACACTGTGCTCTGTGCTGTAGTGTGTTCAAGTATGACAGATTGACACTTGAGATGCCAATGCTAGCTTGCATTGCACTGGAGGGAGAGGAAAGGCCGTCTTACCCTCCCAGAGAGACTGTGGCATTGCTGGGGAACAAACAAAAGTTTTGAAACTGTATTCAAACCCAGTTGTGGTGGAGGGGTACATCCAGGGCATTATGAGGCATTGGGCAATGAGTGAATCTAAATGAAATTCTTTCCTTCATAGTGGTGGTCTACTGGAGAGTGATGTCATCATCAGCATCAACGGGCAGCAAATCTCCTCGGCCAGTGACGTAAGTGCAGCCATCAAGAAGGACGGCACGCTTAGAGCAGTGGTCCGGCGGGGCAATGAGGATGTCATCCTCACCATCATCCCTGAGGAGATCGACCCTTGACGCTCCTTTACCTCGACCCCCCGCTCTATCTTGAGCTGGTTCTCAGCACGTACAAAAAAAAACTAAGGAATACAGACTATTACAGAGTGTGTGTCTGGAGCCACACTCGATTTTAGCACATGTAGTAAATCCCCTGGCCTTTAAACTTTTGAGACTCACCCTTATGAACTGTCCCTCTCCCTGAAACATTCTTTCTCTTCCATCCAGCACCCTCTTTACTTTGGTCAAGCTACTTCTTGTCTGTCGCTGCTGAATTCACAATGAGCTTATTATAAAATCATGCAACTTATATCTGTATATATAAATATATGCATTAAGATATTCCATTTGCACTCCAAAGCCTCATCGCTATTAACAAAAGTTAGTTGAAGTTCAGCAGCTGAACTGTTTTCTTCCAGTTCCTTATCCAGATTGCTACTAAGGCAGGAGTGGTCTCACAAATAAAACAATAATAATCAGATATTGGGTGTGTCCGAAATCGCGCACTCACGTGAGTGCACTGAAATACAGTGCGCAGTGCACACTGAGCACTACCTTCTGTAGTGCGCACTGCTGTGGGTCAGTGCTGTCCTAAATGGAACTCTAACGTTTTGCACTTAGCGGAAGTGATGGACTAACATTTGCTTGCGATTCTCCAGCCCGCCAAAATATCTGCCGAACCAGTTGCCGCTGATTGGGCTTGCATTTCACTGTTGTCCGCCATTATTAAACTCGAAAACTTGTTGAAAGTCCCTCTCCCTCTGCTACGTAGTCAAAATGGCGCCCGTTTAGTGCGCATAGAGTCCATCGTTCCGCACTGCGTTTTCTGGCTGTTTTCAGTGCACCGAGTTTTAGCTTAGTTTTTAGTGTGAGCGCACTACGCACTAAAATCGCACACTAAAAGTGCGCAAGTGCGAGATTTCGGACACACGGATTGACTAATTATTCAGCTAACTTTTGCTACTATTACACTTGTAGACCCCTTAAGAATAGGGGCTACTGTATTACCTTCATGTTCACATTAGCCTTATCCCCAAAACAATACATGCAAGCTGCTTAAGAACATTTAAATTCTGGTGGTGATACATTCTCACAAATAAAACAAAAACTTAACAGATACTGATTGATTAGTTAGCTAACCAATATTACCCATGTAAACCCTCTAAAAGCTGCTGTTCTAGCTTCTGGCTATTGTGGCAGCTATTTAATTTTCTTAGTTGCAGGGACAGAATAACTGGTCACATTAGCTAGCTAATGGGCTAACGTTAGCCATGTGCCATTTAAAATAATTTCCAGCAAGAAATGGAGCAAAGTGGACACAGGAAATTTTTTCCAGAAATTGCTGTGCAGTTATTCATGTTATAAGGTCTAAAGGGAGAAATTTTATGAGGCGTAAGGCATAAAAGGCCCTAGAAGCTGAGTTTTCATTTTGACTTTTAGGCTTTGGCTAGCTAGCTAGCTTATGGATGCGATGTCAGATATTTGCCCCAACCACAAATCTGGACTGTTACTAGGTTAGGCATTACAGAACTATAGTAAAAATAGTAAAATAGTAAGGTGTAGACTCCAACATCTTTTTTTTTTTCATAACATACACATTTAGCGTACATGCAACACAACACAATTGTGTTGTTTTTTGTGTAATTTTCTCTTTCTTAAGTGTAAAATCTTGATAAATTTGTTAGAAGGAACTAGAGGCATCAGGGAGTGGCCCCCAACACATCTTGGTTGCGTTTATACCTGGCTTTCCAGTCATATAGGGATGAGCACGTTGTCTAAGTGTAAATCAGCTCATTATGTTTGAAATAAATGAATTTCTTTTGTAAGAGCATGTAATGAATCTGGGGCTTTTAAACAGGGCCCTGACTTCACTCACCCCTTAACCCTCTTAGAAAGGTACGACGTGTAGCTGTCAGCCTTGTTCCTTACTCTTCAGACTTTCTAACTAAGCTTACCCTTTGTGTGAGAGAGATTGACTGGATATGCTGCTTTAATCAATTCTTCAGTGAGGGATTTTTTTCAGCTAAATAAAAGTATTATGTCTACATGTGAATGTCTGCAAAATGAACGGAGGTAATTAAAGGACTTTATGGGACTAAAATGGCATTAAAGGATCATTCCTGTTCATTGCAGGTGAATCTGCAGTATGTGGAGTTCTCTGACGTCCTTGTCCTGTAGCATTATTTTGTGTATGCACTCTATAACTCTTTTATAGTTTTCAGAAACAGGAATAAAAATGGATTACACCGCAGGTGAGCATTTACATTTCAAGGCACTGAAGAATGTCCCCCCCACTTTACAAGAGAATTTGTTAGGAGAAAGCCACTTAATAATGTCTTCTGAGTTTATCGGACACTAGAGGACGCTCCTGAATGTGTCCATGGTTTTATACAGACAAACACACTCCTTCACACAGAACAGTATAAAATATTTCAGCACTGCTGTGATATTGTAAAAAGCAATTCACCTCCAGTTATAGTACAGGGACATTCATGACATCAGCAACAGCCAAAAGCTGCAAAAGTTGCTTGGCTCTCCAACCTATCTGCACTCAGTAGCCAGAATGTCTACAATCAGCACTTACATTATGTGGAGTATTGGGAAGCCGTATCATTACACCAACTTTAATGACATTGCATTTAAATCCCTCCCCCCCACCACCACCACCACCACCACCTTGGCAGTCATAACAGCTTCTACTCTTCCTGGAAAGCTTTCCACAATATATTGGATTGTTTCTGTGGAAATGTGTGCCCCTTCATTCATGAGGTCAGGCTGATGTTGGATGAGAAGGTCTGGCTCACAATCTCCATTACAGTTAATCCGAAAAGTGTTGGATGGGGTTGAGGTCGGGGCCAGTCAAGTTCTCCCACACTGAACTCATCCAGCCAGCACTTTATGGAGCTTGCTTTGTGCACTGGGGCACAGTGATGCTGGAATAGAAAGGGTTCTTACCCAAACTGTGTCCACAAAGTTGGAAGCATGGTGTCGTCCAAAATGTCTTGGTATGCTGAAGCATTAAGATTGTCCTTCATTGGATGCACTGGGCCTCACTCAAACTCTACAAAACAGCAGTGTCCAAAAACTTTTGTCCATATAGTGTAGTTGCCAGAAGGCCAATAAATCAGTGCTCTGTACCCAGAATACTACCGTTGTACTGTCCAACCTGCTGTAGAAAATGTCAAAATGATTTTATTTATTTTTATTTATTTCAGATTTTTATTTATTTTTATTATGTGTGGGAAAATATTTTTTGCTGTTTAGCCCCAGTTACTTTCATTCGATGGGGATTCGCTCACTGGTTCACACTATTATTTTCAACATTTTTTACTTTAATAATAAGAATAAGAAGGCCAGGTTGCTCATGAACAGACCACTGACCAGCAGAAACAGCTGACACAGCAATACACTAATCAAAATCTTCCATCACTTCTATGACTGTGAATATAGAGGACTAGGATGAAAGGAGCTTGGTAACAGGAAAGGAATATTCCGTGGTGCTTATGTTGTTAACAGTGAATGAAAACCAGTAGTCTCCAGTTAGTATTAACATACAAAACAAGATGGAATGACCTCTACTAACTTCAGAGATGGCCATGTTTAATCTATACAGGACAAAATACAGTGTAGTAGAAGTTGGCCTCAACTGTTCATAGTGGTGGTGAAAGGAACCAGTCTGCCTCTAAAAGCACATACAGGGTGTAGTAAGGTCAAAAACATATGTACTTTTGTCAGATTTGCCACTTTGACATTGCATATAACACTGCATGATATTATATATACATTCTCACAATGCTGTGTTTCCCATTGACCTCCTCAGTCTTTTTTCATCTCAGTGGAATTCGCCTTGAAGTCTGAATTGTTTCAGGTTCATTTGGATTATGCTGCCCTCTTATGTTACATCACTGAAAACACACCTCGTATGCAGCACACGCAAGGTCAAACAAAGCACTGCGCCAAAGGATATACAAGAGTAAATCAAGGCCACACAAGCAGCGGGGCGGGTCTTCTGGCAGAGCTTTTCATTTTAATGATGTAAGACTTGATGAAGAATAATTCAAGGAATATGCAGCTAATAGGCAGACTTGCGCATTTCTCAGTGGGTGTGAGTGTATCTAGAGGCCAAAAGCATCGCAGGGCGGGGCAGGGCAGGATCAGGCCATATCAAACCCATGTTTACAGGCTAGCTTGTGGATCTGACCAATCCAGGCCACCCATTGCCTCAGAAGAGGAAAATGCAAACGCAATGAATCTTGATACAGAACAAGCCTTTCCACTGTGGCCCTTCACTGTGGGAGTCATCAAGGCATGCCACCCGAATTCATCTCTGGGGGGAACAAGCCAAACCCAGTAATGTGTGTGTGAGACTAGCACTGTTCTATGATGACCCCTCCTCCCTGCCTCGACAAAAATGACATCAACATCAACCCCCCGCGACAAATGTGATCCTTTTGACAAAACAATATTTGCCACACACTCGCCATCCCTTAACATTGTGGACCACCACCATTCAACAAATATCTTTAAAAAAATATGCTCGACTGAGCAGTACTCTATGTCAGAGCTCAAAGTCCCAATATAACCCTTGCTAGTCATGCTGTGTACTGTGGTAGTGGTGATTTTTAGTGTTGAGCGTCGCAGAAGTTTTAAAGATTTATTGGGACTGAAGTCATTTGACCATAAACAATCTATTTAGCTTTAACAGAACCAAAACACAGACTGTGGGCCTGACACTGGCCATCCAAAGATATAGCTTGGGGGAACTGGGTGCTCGTATCTGAGCTTTGTGAGCCAAAAACACCCACTACCAGCTTCCAGCATGACTGGAGTGGGCAGACAGTCATTGAGCAATCTGGGTTAGAGACTCCGAGAGTCACAATATGAAATAAAATGTTTGGTGTTTGAAGTTTGCTTCTTGTTTTGTATGAGAGCTAGGATGCTAGTATAGCTTGCAAAACATGAAAGCTTATACACTACGAATTATCCGCCAAATGTGGATAATAGTCCTTGGGTTCCGTCTAGAAAACCTTCAGTTCAGAAATATGCAAAGGGCGTCTTGTATGGATTATATTTACGATCTATTCTCAGATTTTCTACCGTTTCCAAACCACTTTCCCTCTCTTCTGACTGTGACGAGTTAATCGTCATGAACCAACAGGCCTAAATTGGTCTCCCTCTCTTAAACTCAGGAGATCTTTTTCTTAGAAAAGGATTAATGCACTGTCAAGTTGCTGTAAAAATCAAACTATCTATCTGTATCAGTTGCTAATTCTGTTCAAAGACCTAGAGTGTTATTTAGCATGATTCATTCACTTTTGAATCCACCATTAATGAACAGTGTTGTGCAAGTTACTTCCAAACTGTAATACATTACAGATTACTTATTACTGTCATTTAAAAGTAATCC
>JBBJLR010072953.1:0-10928 GCA_037577145.1 Brachypetersius gabonensis
TGTATAAACAGTGTAATGTAAACAGTGACCAGAGTAATGTATAAACAGTGTAATGTAAACAGTGACCAGAGTAATGTTAGCAGTAGTAAAGCAGCATGTGATGTAATAATAAATCAGATAAGATATGAACTATGACCGTGAATGTTCTGAAATATGACATTGGATATGATGAGGTCCTGTTTCAGTCTGTTATAGTAAT
Organism: Brachypetersius gabonensis; assembly: GCA_037577145.1. Classification (NCBI taxonomy): domain Eukaryota; kingdom Metazoa; phylum Chordata; class Actinopteri; order Characiformes; family Alestidae; genus Brachypetersius; species Brachypetersius gabonensis. The sequence goes on from JBBJLR010072953.1 coordinate 200, forward strand.
GTTATGAGGGGAATAGAGGCATGTTCTGATTTAGGACTCGAATGGCCTGAGGATAGAAGCTCCTCTTGAGTCTGTCTGTTTTTCTGTGTTTTTTTTTAAGTGATGATACTTGACACCGTATTCAATTCATCTGAATTAAAGTAAATGTATATCAGTACATTTCATTGTAATAGGAGTGTTCTCAGCCTGGTGGTCCAGTGATGTTCATGGATAAACTTACTAATCATCTGCTAATCAGGTAGTTTCAGCCAAAAATGAGCAAAAGTGTGTTATGAATGAAGGCTGTAAGTGGATGGCAGTAATGCTACATATACTCCTGAGACACGGCCCATTCATTTATGTCCTTAAATATGTGGAGATCCCCATCAAGCCCTAAAGTGTTCTGTAGAGGAGATCCTGGGCTTTCCAGGACTGTGAGGGTTTGCATGCTGGGAACAAGGACTGCAATGGCGAGACATACATGAGGAGCAGCAAATGCAGGATGTTCCTCTGCAGAACCGAAAATAAAACCAGGACTATCACAGATAAACTATCCAGAGGATGTTCTAGGACTTATTATTCACTGTTGAACTAAAATACAGGTTTCGTTGTCTTGCAAGCAACAAGCAACAGAATACAGTGTTACAGAATTTTATTTTATTGTTCTTGGGTCGATATCACTTTTCTAAATTCAGTTCTATTTTCACATGGAAATTGTCCTGCTGTCCTCTACAGTGGACATGCTGGGAAATTAAAATAAAAAATATTTTCAAAGAAATTTAAATTGTAAGATGATTTTTTTAGTCCCAAATCACACAAAAAAGAAACTGTAAGACACTCTTTTTTCTTCAGTTCTCAGGAGGATAACTGAAGTGAGTCTATTGAGTGAAATCTGCATGAACTAGGCTAGTCCCTCCAGTACTAAGACAAATGGAGTCACCAGGTTGGCCAGAAGAATCCTAGTAAAGAACTCCTCACTGGATAAACCCACGAAAGGAGTACTAGGAAATAATGCTGAACCTTTTCCTTTAAAAGCCAGAACATCTTAAAGGTGAAGTACGCACAAAGAGCGGCAGCAGAAAAAATCCCCTAAAGATTGAGTGAGACCACCTCAGGTTAAGCCGACCCTGTCCTGAAGAGTCCAACAAGATTAGGCCCATAAGCACCTGCTTCTGATCTTTAGGCCTGAGTAATGCCACCCGTCTGTCTGACATTAGAGGATCATATCAGGGCCTAAGAATATCCCTGAAAAGAGCAAGCTGTTCACTGCCATGCAGGCAGATAATGGACAAGATGCAGATCTAGACGTGTTTTAATTTAGAACGATACTGTGATGCTCTATAAGGCCTAAATAAACATGAAAAGAAGTATCAGTAATATGTTTAAAGCGCTAGTACTTTCAAAAAACAGTCAAGAGCAAACTAAAGTCATTTCTTGGAAAGTACTAGTGCTTTAAATGGATGATCCAAAGGACAGGATTGACTTATCCTTACACATATCCAAATGTCACGAGTCCAAGTGTCAGCTTTCAACTGATCTGGCCACGACTATTCCTCCATCCTGCCCCACGTATTAACATAAAATATCTATAGGATATACTCATCTCAGCCTGCATTCAGTCCCTTATACACAGTTAACTTTTAAAGGATCTGACGGAGATATTTTTCACAATAAGGGTGCCATTTAGCATTAAAACTCATTCCACCCTTTAAAAAATGGGTCAACCAATTTTGGGAACAATCATTTTTATTAATACTGCCTGAAATGAGTAACAAGGTTTTTGGTAAATACATAAAAAAACGCAGCATACACACAAACCGTTACCATCTATTTTCTTTCAAAGTAATAAACACTTTCAAACTATCCAGCTATTCAAGTAACAGGGACTAGAAAATGCTGAGGGACACGACTAAAACACTTTATAACCTGTAATGGATAAACCAGTGGTTGTATCGTAAATTGTTTTAAGTGAATTGTTTGGAACATGCACGTTGTTTTGAAGAACGCTTTACATATATTTCAAATGTCTTTACCTCACATACGTCTACACTGACCAGTCACAGGAAACGTGAGGATCTTACTCTCAGTATGCACTCATTAGTACTGACAACAGGGTCAAGGCTCCCAGTGCCCACAAGATCTGATACCACAGAAGAGCAACTGTAACAAAGTTAAAGCCAAAACAGTAAGACGTTACAATACTCAGAGCATAGCAGCTTGCTCTGGATGTGAATGTGTAGCTACTGCTGCCCATGCTGAGCTCTGTCTACCACCAGTGGCATCAGACTGTGGAGCAATGAAAAAATGTGGGCTTGTCTGAGTTGTGTTTCCTTTTCCACCATGTGGATGAAGGAGTGCAGTACTGACCTGGGACAGAGGACCCCGGAGAACCACCTCACATCTTACAGGACCTTAATTTAGTGCCAAGGTTTGCATTTTAGAACCGTCCTGATGTCTGCATCAGCTCCTTTGTGCATGAAACTGAATAAATATTCTTCATTTTAAGGAGCACTATTTACAAATGTCTCAAAGCTCCATGAGCTTTTTTAAAATAACTCTCAGTCGTTTGTGTTTCATTAGACAGAATAGCCACTATATGTGAGCATTATGTGTAGAATTAGATTCAAGTTTACCGCCATATCTTTCAAACAGCAGATCATCTCTCTATCAGCCATGGCTTGCCGACTGTAGAGCACACCTTTAAATCTGCAGGAACATTGATTTAACATCTTTCTTTTACATCACAGCCAAGTGCCTCCCTCTCCTGAGAAGGAGAACCCTGGAGAACCACCTCAGAACTTAGTGGATATGAAGGATCTGCTGCCAAAGTCTTGGTGTCGGATCCCACGGCACACATTCAGCAGTCTGGCCTCGAGGGGTCCGAGATTTTTTGAGCCGCGTACACAATATTAGGCAAGAGATTTTAACGTTATGGCTGATTGGTGAATGTAAGTGTAACTCCAGCAGAAACTTGGTTAAATAGCTGTTGTTGATTTACGTATAGCTTTACAGGTTTAAGCACTGATGTACGTCGCTCTGGACGTTTAATGCCGTAAACGTAAACGTGAATGTAAGTGTTATATCAGTGAGACACAAGTCCATCCATCCCTTCAATTCGTGTTCAGTTTCAGTCCTTTCTGATGGTATTGGAACCTCGGCTTCTTTTTCCCCTGTTCACACCTTGCGCTTTAAAGGGTTTATTTGAGACTGAAAGTTTAGTCACAACAAGCACCACTTCCTAACAGAAACTCAGCTTAGTGTCAGATTTCTTTTTTCTGACCTGATACTTTGTATATAAGTCAAAATTAAAAGAATTTAAGCTGCTGAAATATAAAGAGAACCTTTTATTAATCCCACATGTGGGAAATTTGCATTGTTATAGCAGCAAAGTGGACAGAAGAAAAGAAGAAAGAAGAAACACAACAGTATAATATAAAAAAAATAGGGTGATGTGATGTGGTGAAAAATAATGCCAAAAATGCCTATTTTTGTTTTTGTAGTGTAAACAATAAATATGCCCCCAAACATGCTCTCGAAACACTTAAAGTTCATTTTAAATACTTTACCTTTAAACAAAATGTAATGGTAAACCTGTATCTGCACTGGACAGTGTACACTGAGCTGTTGTTGTTTTGTGTATGTATATATATATATATATATATATATTTATTTATTTATTTATTTATATTAATATTTATATATGTTGGGCAGTTGGGTGACCTAGTGGTTAGATCTTTGTCCCTGAGATCAGAAGGTTGTGGGTTTGTTGAATACATGAACTGCTAGTGGCACCACTAAGGTACCCTTGAGCAAAGTACAGTCCCCAAACAGTGCTCCCTGGTGTCCCTCGTTGGTTACTTTATATTTATTCATGTGATAATTATATATATATATATATATATAATTGTGCTATATGGACAAAAATATTGGGACACACCAGCCGCTTAGTTTCCACATATGCACTGAGGAGCCAATGGTACTCGGCCCATACCTTGGAAAACTGGATTTTTCTAATTTTTTTTTAAAGAAAACAGTTTGGTGTATGTAATGTAGCCGCATACGTAACGTAGAAGAATGTAAACACTTAGTTTCATACTGTTCAGTCTCCAATCCATAAAAGTCTAAAAACAGACTGTTTTAAATTCTCTGTTTCTCATGTGACTCATAAAAACCCTATTTTTATTAGTTTACAGAAGCTGGAGCTGCAAGCAATCCTTGAGCCTGAACTACAGTCAATTACACATACACTATATGGACAAAAGTATTGGGACACACCTCTTAAATACTTTGTTCAGTTTGGCCTTTACTTCTAGTAAAAGACAATCTTAATGCTTCAGCATACCCATACATTTTGGACAATTAAAGTTAATAAAGTCCTTAATGTCCCTGTTGGTGTAATAGGCGTCCTAACACGTCTGTCCATATATAAACACAAACACACGCGCACACACTTACACAAATCCAGTGTGAACCCTCTGGCTCCATCTTGCGACACTGCAGTGAAAGCGTTTACTTTTCTCCATTATCATAAATACTACAATTATTATTACTTTCAGGGCCGTGCACAGACCTTTTGAGGGACATGTGCTGAAACTGAACAAACGCCCCCCCAACCCCTCCACGAACCCCTCCATCACCAAAAACATTCTGATAAATAATGATAAAAAAAATAAAAATAATGTGTGCGATTTGTCCTTCATTATATGAACCTTTATAGACACACTAGTGTTTATTTCATAAAGACAACGTTGCACTGATTCAAACAACAAGATATTGTACCGTTACGAGACGAAGACGTTCATCTGCTCTGACTCTGACTGATGCGCTGAAACGTCAGGTCGCGGCGCTCAGGGGGCGGAGTTGAGAAGTTTGACTGACAGTTTGAGCGGTTCTCAGAGATACGCTTTTTAATGCCTTCGGTTAAATTGTTTAAATATTTGTTAAAAAGACAAACAGACGTAAAGGATTAACAATAGCATTAATTAATTTAAAAAAAAACTACCCCCCAAAAAACTTTAATACTATTTTCCTTTAATTTTCCTTTAATACTATTAATACTATTTTTACTTTAATACTATTTTCCACACCCCGGACCCTTTACTGCCTGCTTTAAGTCCAAACCTAGCTTTAAGCCTTCTACTATATTTTATTTCTGTATTATTATTATTATTATTGTTATTATTATTACTATTATTATTAGAACTAATAGTAGTTTTTTAAATATTATTGATAGCAGCAACAACAACCACAATAATAATAATAATAATAATAATAATAATAATAATAATAATAGTAACAGTTTGTCTTGTCTATTGTTACTTTAGTTGAATTATTATTATCGACACAGCTCTCATTTTACTACCTCTCTAAGTTTGCTACTATATTTTATTTGTATATTATTTTTATTTTTATTATTAGTAGTAGTAGTAGTATTACTTGTATCTGTATTCATTTTTGTATTAATTATTTTTAAATATTTTATTGTTTTATTTGGCGATCCTGGGGAGTCAAGCAAAGCTCTCAGAACTGCTGCTCCATTACGTTTAAATGTTTGTCCCTCCTCGGTGTCCGTAGATTGACGGTAAAGACAGACGTGTACGTAAAGAGAGTTGTAGTTTCTAACAGAGCAGAGGACACGTATGACAGCAACACTGAGATGTTTGGAGTCTGTAATTCAAATTAAACTCGATTTTCTTTAATACGAGGCACTAATGAATCCTAGGCAGAATGGAGACAGACCTGTTGTTAGACGTGGAGAATCCTGCGAGAGCGAATCCGGAGCAGAGTGAGGAGCAGGCGGAGATCTCGGACATCTCCATCGACCAGGACGGAGAGTGGGGTATCAGCACCATTCTGACACGTTTCTACACACTTTTACGCGCCTCTACAATTTTCTACACACTTCTACGCGTTACTATACATTTACTATGCATTTATACACTTCTGCACACTTCTATACACTTCTGCACACTTCTATACATGTATATACATTTCTACACACTTCCACACATTCCCGAGACCGCGCGTTCTCTCTGTGCCTTGCTGTTGAGTTTTGTGGACCATAAACACACAAAGTTAAAATAGATCAGTTCCTAGTTAGCAGTTAAAAACGAAAGAACTGTTTTCTTAATCCAAAACTAAACCCGTTCGCTGTCACTTGTCTAGTCCTGTCGGCTTTCTTCTGCCACACAAATAGATAAACACCGCCTGGAAGAAAAGCTTCGTTTTTGTTGGTAAACACAGCAGTTCGTTTTGATTTGGGACCCGAGAGTTAGCTGGAGCTAAACTGCTAGCGACGTTCGCGCGTGAAGCCACCTGACTGTTTATGTTTTGAAAGCACTAATATTTACGTTATGCCTCGTATTCACCCGAGTCTGGTTGTTTCTGTCATTTTTGGTGGGGTTTGTAATTCAGTATACCACAAACTGATGGACCGGAACGTGGCTCCGCTGGGTGATGTAACAGTCTGGGCTCACAGGCTCCATAGACTGGACTTTAAAAGAAGGACCACCCGGCATTACAGTCTTCCATTACGGTACAGAGGATAGTGACTTACCATTTACTGTCTCAGTTGACGTTGTGTGTGAAATTAGGTGACATTATTGGTATTGGCACAGTAGTAATAAAGGTTGAAGTAAAAGCAGGGTACCAGTGTCAAAACTGGGCGTGGCCTCCACATGCGAGCGAAACAGTCACGTGGACAGCGCATGGCTTATCGTTAAATCCAAATGGTCTTAACATCGCAAAATTACAAGAAGTTTAAAAATGACCAAGTAGAAAAAATCAGTGACTGCTGTTTGTAAATTTTAATCTCCACATTTTGTGCGATCCATATGTAAACAGTATGTATGTATGTATGTAAATATATATATATATGTATATTTTTTTTATGCCACATAATTTATCATTTATTGCAGTTACACTAAACATCATGTTGCCCAGCTCTATGATAACTAGGATATTATGATAAGACTACTCTTATAGCGATTTTATAAATTACTTATATAACAAGTTGTGCATTGATGCAGGCTCACTATATAGCTGGCGTTGATTTAAGTATAGCTTAAACAGTTGTGGACTACTTTAAGCACTGATGTACGTCGCTCTGGATAAGGGCGTCTGCTAAATGCCGTAAAGGTAAACTATATGGCAAGAGCAGGTGTTTTAAGGGTACGAACATGTTAACGGAAACCTGATGAAGCTGAAGATAAGCTCAGCAACTAGCAAGATCTGAGATCTGGCAAACTGTAAGCCTGCATCAACGAATGGCCACTGTGTATAACTGCTTATTAATGATTTACCAACTGTCTACATCCTAATTAACCATATGATTTATAAATAATTTATAAACCCTTTATAGGGATATTGTAAAGTGTTACCAGCTGTCTAAATCTGTATTGCCTTATTTTATTACTCAGTTTTTCTCACCAGTTGATGTAATTCTGCTTCTGTTGTGCAGATATCAGTTTGTTTGATGAGCTGGGTGACCTGGGCGACGCGGAAGATCTTCTGCGGGCACTTGAGGGCGCAGGCTATGTGAGTTTAATTAAGGATGTGTTCTTTACGAAGACAATCTAATATCTGTTTCCTTCTTTTCCCTGCATTTAACTGCATTCTCTTGCTGATATCAAATATAAGAACTGGTAAGATTGTATTTCGCTCTCTATAATTCTATAATGAGCACAAACACTGTTTTGCATCTTTCTGCAGAGCGATCGTGCAGTTGATCTGAACTTTGATCTCAATCTCCATGCATGGAACTCAGATCGCTGGGGAGACACCAGCAGCATCTATACAGGTACATAAACACTTACTGCCTAGATAAACAGCTCTAAGGTGTCATTTTTCAGGTGCCTAAGACTTGCACAATACTAGGGATGGGAATCAATAAGAAATTATTGATGTCGATGCAATTATCGATTTTTCTTCTCGATCTGATTCCTTTTCGACTCCATTATCGATTCCTAAAGTGTTACAGGAGGAGCCTGTTGATGAAACTAATTAAGCCTGTAGTAGGGCTGCACAATTATGGCCAAAATGATAATCACGATTATTTTTGATCAATATTAAAATCACGATTATTAATCACAATTATTCATTATAACAAGGCTTTCAGTTCAACCTCAAATAAAAATAAAAAATACAAAAAAAATTAACCAAAGATACACATGCACGCACGCACGCACGCACATACACACACACACTCTCGCACGCACGCAAAACTGATGACGTTTTAGTAAATAAAGTTGTATTTTAGTCTCCTTTTCAGTGATGCAATTCTATTTAACTCAGTCAGTATAGTATAAGTGCCTAGTAGAACAGACGAAATCTAAATTTTCTTTTAGTCAAACCTATTTCAACATTTCAAACAAGGTTCTCTTATTATTATATTATTGTTACCTTATAAACTCAAGAATACTGTCCATCCATTCCAGACACGGAGACACTCTGATTAGAATGTACTTTTTCCCAAACAACCATGTTAGAACTTAGAAGTACATACACATAAATTTACATAAAATAAATAAATAAATTAGCGTCACATCACTAAAAAGTGCGAATAAAATGAAATTTTGTGTCTATTGCCATAAAACTGGTAAAAGTCTTCACCCTCAGTGTGTCGGGCTGAACTTCCCAGAACATTTTTTATTCCTGAACAAATATAGTCTACACAAACAAATCAGAACAATTTAGGATCAGCTTTTGCTGCATGTTTAAGGGAAAGGCTGCTTATCAAAACGCTGTGTGTGAGAGAGAGAGACTCTGTGTGTGTGTGTGTGTGTGTGTGTGTGTGTGTGTGTGTGTGTGTGTGTGTGTGCGCGCCATTTCTCTCTCCCTGGCACTATGTCCCAATACTTTTGTCCACGCTAGTTATATTTATTCACAGTGCCTCTCAATGAACGTATTGGGACGTAATGTCGTTCAGCTCTAAGGCCGAGCGTCCCCATACTTTTTTCACCGCTTCCCGAGACGAGACTTTTTTCAATGTCTTGTTTTAGTCAATGAACATGTGGGGACATTTTAGCGTAGTTTTTATTTTGTAAACCACATTTAGTCTCGTTCTTATTCAACAATATTACAGTATATTTTTAGTTTAGTTAACGTCACATGACCAGCATTTACGCTGAGCCTTGTTTCGTTTTAGTCGCATGATAAATGTTTGTTGACGACGATATTTAGTGATAATTTTCATTGTCAAGCAACACTACACACACACACACACGGGCACGCACACACAGGCACGCACACACACTCGCGCGCGCACTCACACACACTCACGCATGCATGCACACACACCCTCATGCGCTCATTAGGCAGCTTACTGAAGCCCTAATCTCTCGTTCACCCCCTGGTGGTTGGCTGAGAAAGTGTTTGATCTGATGTGCAGCAGAGCTCTTAATTTATCATCTTAATTTAATCGTGGCAGCCAAAATCGTGATCGTGATTAAAATCCTGTAGAGAGGCTGGGAGATGTAGTCTTTCGTGTGTGGTAAACGGAGTGTCTGGAGTTTTACATGGCCGCTCAGTTTGTGAGTGACTCTTGCCACTGTAATGTTCTTTTTGGAGAAAGTAAATAAATGCTTCTGTCCCAAGGGAGGAAAGAACAGACCCTGCTCCCCATAACAGTCTCATTTCTGGACCTGCTCTGTGGCCGAGAGTAACGAGCCAAAGACGCCTGGCTAGCAGCCGCTAAAGCTGAGGCTGAGACGACAACAACAGCGTAAAAATTATGATTTTTAACTGATTATAATTGTGCGGACAGGTGATAAGACCTGCTTAGCCACATATTTACATTAAAAAAGGTAGTTATAGGCCATTTTTAGCTTGAAAGCAGCTGAGGTCAGAACTAAATCTTGTCCTTTATATGGTGAATATAAAGATTTGAACAACAAATTATGCACTTATCTTCCTTTAAACAATAAACAACATGGTCCACTTATGAAAATATAATTATAAAAATACAGTTACCCTTGTCTGTGGAAACCACTGAGAATCAAACACGTGGCATTCTAGAATTTTAATGCTGTGTTGAGAGCGTGAATGTTCTGACATGTTGCTGGTGTTACAATTCTTGTTGCCGTTTCAGCAGTGAACACCAAAAAATATGGCAGCAGTATGTAAAAATAACTAATAGAAAATAAATTAACTGAAATTAACAGCTAAAAAATAGGTTTAGTCAAATAAATATTATTATATTATGTTTCCTGCTCTAGAAAAAAAATATTTACCTAAAAAATACCCCTCCATATTTATTTCTGTGGTTCATAATTGTTTGCGTCTTAAGGCTCAGGTCCAAGTCCTTCGTATTCAAATGAAAAGTGAATGGACATGTTGTGGGAGCATATACTGCATGATTAAGGACACAGTTATGTAGGAGTCCTCCCACCAAACATGCAGGTTTCTCTTTTTGGGGACTTCCCTGCCCTCTCAGCAGCAGTAGAGATTTTAAATCCTCTGTCACTGACTGTCTGTACCTGTCCGTCAGTGGTTTGTGTGTTTAAGGAGAGAGGATTTTAAGAAGCCTCAGTTGAAGCCTATCCTCAGGCCATTCGAATCCTAAATCAGAACATGCCCCCACGGCCCTCATAACATTACTATAACAGACTAAAACAGACCTCATCAGATCCAATTTCATATCATATCTGATTTATTTATTATTACATTATTACATTATCACATGCTGCTACACTACTGTTTACAATACTCTGGTCACTTTTTCTATATTACACCACAGTACTCTGGTCACTCT
>JBBJLR010072963.1:0-10927 GCA_037577145.1 Brachypetersius gabonensis
TAGCAACGGTTCTAAACGAGAACTCTGACCGTTAAAGTCGTTAGAGTAGATACATCACGAGCTAAAACTACAAAGATAGTCCCTCACTGTGTGTGATTGTCCCCTCGCTGTGTGTGATTGTCCCCTCGCTGTGTGTGATTGTCCCCTCACTGTGTGTGATTGTCCCCTCGCTGTGTGTGTGGCCAGATTCTCTTTCGTTACCGCCAGCTATACTCTGCATTAGGTAACACACCCATTTTCTGACAAATCTTTCGGCTGCGATTGGCTAATAATACGACAACTTCTGTGCTCGGATTGGCCAATCTTGGCGAAAGTACCGGGGGACTACCAGCCAATCATCATCCAAATCCCATTTCTTTACTGATTTCCCATTGCTTTACTTTCCTGAATTCCAAGTTCTTCCACACTGAACTCATCCAACCATGTCTTTATGGATGTCACTAGAAGTAAATGACCACCTGAATTTAATAATTAAGAGGTATGTCAAAATACTTTTGTTTAGTTTAGCTCTGCAGTAATAGCAGCCTCATGTACTGCATCATATATCTCTGCATGCACATATTACTGTGCAGAATTCTGCGAAATGACTGCGTTCTTGAAGACTTCTGACTTGTAACCTAGAACACTTAGAATGACAGTCATTAGATTTGTGCTTTAGGAGCCTTAGATTGACAGTTATCTCACTAGATTAACGTTTGTATGACTTGTTCTCGCATGCTTAGACCGAGAGTTATCTGAGTTGTGTTCTAGAACCTTTTTATTGACTGTTGTTTGACTTGTGTTCTAGATAGCTTCAATTTCCAGTCATCTGACTTGAGGTCTTGAACTTTTTTAAGTCTTCATTTTTTTACAGGCTTTCTGTGTTTTATGTAGGTGAACTTTGAGGTCTTAAAAAGTGTGCCAAAAATCTCAAGCCAAAGACAGTTTTTCTTTCTTTTCAAACAAACTGTCACTGCTTTCACATGCCATTTGTTCACAGAGTTCACCGTGTTTGTCCTGTCATGGTAATTAAATTACATCATTTTTACAGGCAAGAGGGAGGTATGGAATTATGTATGCAGGACAGAGCGAGGCAGTACGCCTCCAGAGATTATGCTCAGAGCAATGAGGAAGGTCAAACTGCAGAACAGAACAAAGGAGTCTGGAATACACTACCATGTGTAATGTCAATACTGCAGAAAAAGGAAGGCAGACAGAGCCAATGACAACAACGATGACAAGCTAATCCTGCCACCGGAGCTGGAAGAGCATCTGGCAGAACACAAAGCTATATTATGATTTTTCACTGAAAGAAACGCAGTTCTCACAGTAATAAAGTCCGAAAGCTGTGGTCCAATCAAAAACAAGCATCTGCTGAGTGGTTTACAGGTTTCTTAAAACAGCACAAAGCAAACACAACAAGAATGGCACCAGCAACAAATCATGGGCACCGGTGGCTACCTCTGAAACTTTAGTGAAGCTCTGGTCAAAACTGTACCAAGCACCAGAACAATGGCTGCTTTTGCGTCTCCAGAACATCTGAAGGCTTTATCAAAACCTGGTGCAAGAAAACCTGTTAAACCTATAATGCCAGGATCAGCGATGATGACTGACACACGCATGATGGAACAGTTGGAACAAATGTGTTTGGAAAGTGATTCCAAAACAACAGAGAAAGTCCCCCCAGAAGAGCAGAGAAATGGGGCTGTGGAGAGGAGAAAGGTTAGGCTTGACACGTTATCAGAAGAAGCTAAATGCTTTTGTCTGGTATGCCTTGGGCCATTCTCCAACAGTCATGTGTTAGGTGCTGCAGACGCCAAAATGTGTCTCAAGAAGCGTTTACACCACAGTACTGTTATTCTTTGAGTCTGACACAGAATATCTCTTAGAAGTTATCAGTACTATTCCAAAACAATAGGGAAAGCTCTGGAGGCTTCGAAAGGTTAAGCAGTTTCGCTGCTGTTGCTCCTCACATCTGATGACCAAACAGTAGAATCATTTAATTTCACGATGATAACCCTGTAATTACTGAAACCGCATACAATTATAGAACCCCCACACTTAAAGAACGTTCACCCAGTTTTTTACTTTGTATGAAATAAACAATTTTATTTGATTGAAGGTTCTGGCTTTCAGGTCAAGTTCAGGTCAAGTAGAGGTAAACAATATGGAATCACTCAATGTAGAGGAAATAATTATGGAATTCACTTGTAATTTGCATTTGTACAACAAACACCAGCACAAGTCTACAAATACAAAATAATGTGGTTAAAAGTGAACGCTTGCAGACTCTAATGTGCTGCTGGACTTCGCTAATTTAAAGGAATCATGCTCCAAAAAAGATAATGACGCACTTTGGCTGAGTAGTCGCTGAATTGTCTTGCAAAAGCACTAATATCTAAACAGAATAACACAGTAGGCTGAAGAGGAGCAGTGCTGGGGTGTGGATGACTGGCTCCCCTCAAGTCCTTAACACTTGCTTTCAAGGCCAAGAATGGACTTGCTCTCCTGTACATATCAGCATTAACCAAACACTTCCCGTCCCCTCAGGGCCCCAAGCACGGCTTGTCTTGAGCCTGCACTGCTCAGAAGAAGAGGAAGGTATGCGTCAAGACTCTTCTCAGTCTTGGCTCCCCAGTGGTGGAACTCCCTCTTATCCCCAGCCCTTCCTGACTTTTGCCTTTTTATTTTTGTTGACAGGTGTTGTTTAGGTGTACCTAGCGTGCAGTAACTTGATTGAATAGTGAATGTTGATTTAAGTATAGCTTTACAGGTTTAAGGAACAGTTGTGGACTTGAGCACCAATGTACATCACTCTGGATCAGAGCGTCAGCTAAATGACATAAGTGTAAATGCAAAGCAGGACCTGTCGTTTTGTAAATAGGTTTGGTGATGGTCATGTTTGAGGACAATAATGCATCGTACCACAGAATAACGAGTGTTAAAGTTTGTCTTGAGGAAAAACACATGAACTCACTGACAGCCAACAGTCCACACCAGTTTGAAAAACGGGTCCCTGACAAAACTTCATCCTGCAAAGCTTATCTGGCAGCCACCACTGGAAAAAACATTAGATCTGGCTTGATGGAGAAAATTGATTTTTACGAGCAAAATGAATGGCAGAGGAGGAGGAGGAGCAACAAAGTACTGATGGAGTTTATTGATGATTCTCTGAGTCTATCATTGTTTCCTCTCCTTAATCTGGAAAAATAAAAAAAAAACATTGTTTAAACATAGTTTGCAATAAGTATTTTGTTATGGTCTTAATTCATGAATCTTTATGTCATAGTTATTGCTGCTCCAGCAAAGAAAAGATAACAAAAGTTTAGAATGTAAAGATTTACTGACAACAACAATTTGTGGTTGTGTACATGGTCAGACATGCAAAAACTGAACACAGACCATGACACTTGAATAAAAACACACACACACACACACACACACACACACACAGAAACCATATTTTAATAAAGAACGCAGACCATTATATGTTTCAATGCAAAAAATAACAGACCATATATTGAGAACAAGATGCTTTTCATCATGCGTTAAAATAATCTATATAGCATCATGTAGCATGTAGTGACTTTAGTGTAGTAGGTAGAAACTGAAGTTGCAGGTTCAAACCCCCACTTTCTGCCATTGTGCCTTGATCAAGACACTTAACCCTCAGTTGCTCCAGGGGGACTGTCCCTGTGACTAATGTTAGTAAGTTGTTTTGGATAAGGGCGTTTGCCAAATGCCGTAAATGTAATCTAAACTTAAGTTAAGGGTCTAATGAATAAAAACTGGATTCGTTATGGTTTGGTTGAGCGTCCAACATTTAAATGCACATGTAATACACAATCGGATTTTGATCTTCTAGTTCAAAATGAATAGCCCCAAGTGACCAAAGACTACATTTTTAGCATAGTCTGTGCTCTGATCCTATTCCATATGTTCTAGAACACCAGGACAGCATGCATAGCTGTGCACTTGAGTTCCAGTGCACAATAACCGATGACCCTGCGTCTTTTTCATTGGCGCGCACAGTTATAGTGATCCAATACAGTGTTCAAGGGCTCTAGTGTGATTACTGGAGCGCGGCGCAGGCCACTTTGTCATTTCTGTTATGTCCAGCTCACTAAAGTTGCTTCCAGAAAGCTAAAAGTCAACGCTTCTTCCTTCCTCTACAAGAGTTAATATATGCTGAAATAAGACAAATCTTGTTCTTGTTATAGTCTTATTGTGGCTATAAGACTTAAAACTCCTCCCCGTTCTGTAGGTGATCTTTTTTAATTTCTTTGTTATCTGGATTGTGCAATATAACAACTGTTTTTATTATCTGCTACTAAAGCATTTATTTTATTGCATTAACACTAAGCCACTTTGCTAATAAGTCATTTTGCTCTGATTTGCTGATACAGCACACTAAATATTACACTGTTACAATCAGTCAATGTTACAGTGACTTCATTACAATAATGTTCTCGTAATTGTGTTGCTCTTTTGTTTATTGTCCTGTTTTTATTTCTGTTGTCTGTTATTATTTATTATTCTTGTTGCACTGATCATGTCAGAAGTTCTGTCCTATCTTATCTTATCTTCCACATATTATGCAAGTACTTACTGAAGAACCCGGTGGCTTCTTAAGACTAAAATGAGTATTTTCCGAGGGGAAATTTGTCAATCGAGGACAATTAACATATTTCAAACAAGACAATAAAACGTCCATTTATTTCCCTAGCCTCCCGAGTCCCGGCAACTCATTTTTGTCCTCTGTAGGGGACATGATTATGGTCGTTTTATTTTAAATGGCATTTGACCAACCGAATTCAGCCCTACTGTGCTGACTAAGAGACATCCGGGCTTTCTAATGATGTCACCAGAATGGTGAGGGACTCACTGAGCACATGCCTGCCTTTTCAAAACATGTTATGGCGCTAGGAGACGCAAGTGCTAATTATTTCATAGAAAAATATATCTGTGCTGTCAAAAAAAAAATCAAAAAATCTAAATCAAAAAAATCAAAAATCAAATTTTGATAGTCTTATCTTCATTTCAAACTGTGCAGTGAATTTAATCTTGTATTCAGTGTCCTCCGGGGAGGACAGCAGGCAGTTGTCCTGTGAGGCAGTTTGTGTTGGGAAACCAAATAAAACCTTTGTGCTTGGTCCAAGTGGTCTGGTGCTGGACTTTGAGGTTTATAAGGGCAAGAACACATTCACTGACCATCAGCTGGAAATCGGAGGGAATGCTGTCCTTCGGAGGGGACAGACTCTTCTACGAGGAACACACCTACACTTTGACAGATTTGTCACCTGTCAAACAGTCTCCAGGGAACAGGAACCACCATCAAAAACTGAATCCCCAAACCGTGCAAGTCAAAGATGTCAAATGATAACACATTTGAAAGAGGTGCAGCTGAGATGGTTGTCAGAAAGCCATCAGAGAATAAGGCAGTCCTCTTGGCCTCCACTGTCCATGGAATAGAGCCCCAGGACAACTGCATGAGATGGTCATCCAAAGAGAAGCATCATCTTGATGTATCTCTGCCTGATGACCGAGTACAACACTAACATGGTCGGAGTTGATAATGATCAGCTTCTACCCAACATCTAGCCGTACAAGAAAATGGACAGTCTGAACCATTCAGCTGGATCGACTACAGGGTAGATCATGAGAGTGGGAGACTGGAGAAGGTTAGGCTGCAGTATTTTGAGTTCAAACCGCTGCTGGCTGAAGATCCTATTGCACCAGTGGGGACGAGGTCAAGAGTTTGATGAGGTGGTCAGTGATGTCAGCACTAGTGATGAGTACACTTCCCCTAAGAAGAGGCGGAGTGTAGAGCCACAGCCCACTAACAGCCTGAATATGGGGCTGTCCATATGCCCAAGACGGATGAGGCAGCCCATGCACCACGGTACTGGAGAGGTGGCTGAAATGGCAAAATCTGTGAAATGCAACATTGTAACATTGGAACATTGTAACATTGTAACAATTGTAACATTTTTCTGTGCATTGCCAAAGGAAAAAAAAACAACTAGTATTTCATTCCTAACTCAGAACCAGAGGTTTTTTTAAAAAATAATTATTAAACATTTTTAAAAAGCATTTGCCAAGTTTCCTTACTTTTACCTCGCTATGCTTTCTGGAGGCATCATTTTCCATTTCACATTTTACATGATCTGCATTTGTAATCAAAAGTTCAATCAAAAAGCTACATTGTACAAGCTTTTTCCATGTTTAAATAACATTTCTGAATTTAGCATTTGTACATGTTTTAATTATATAAATTGTCATATGACAAATATATATAATTATATATATATGGTAAAAACTAAATCAATATTTTGTCAACATGCTTCTTTTATTCACTGCACTTGTCTAAAAAAATCTAAATACCAAAACAATTTTTTTTCCGGCTCTCAGGAGGCTAGAGCAGAGATATACGCTCATATGCCCGAACACCGTGAATTGGTGCAGAAAGCGCAGATCATTAAAAGAGCGTTTCAGATGTTACTCCCCAAAGCAAAATATCACCGATTAATATTAATAGCAATGAATCTAAAAACTGTGGAGCTGCGCATGCGCAGAAAGGCTCTGCTGCGTGCATGGGCGCCGAAACCATTATATTAGGCGGGGGCGCGTTTCCACACTTTTAAAATCATTCGTTTCGAACTCACCATTCATCCACCCAGTGCGAATGAGGGAAACACGCGAGACGCCCACTGCAGCGCGCACGCACGCACCACCCCCCAGTGTGTACCCCCTCCCTTTCCAGACATCCCCTACAAGTGTTCCCCACCTTTTAAACTGCTTACGACGGCCCTGGCAGCCTGCATCGACACGACAACCCCCTGCACCCAGGAGCGCAGCGTGGTGTTCACAACCCCCGCACCCAGGAGCGCAGCGTGGGGTTCACAACCCCCTGCACCCAGGAGCGCAGCGTGGGGTTCACAACCCCCTGCACCCAGGAGCGCAGCGTGGTGTTCGCAACCCCCGCACCCCGGAGCGCAGCGTGGTGTTCGCAACCCCCGCACCCCGGAGCGCAGCGTGGTGTTCAACAGGAAGCGGATGGCGGAGTGGATCAGCTGGATCAGTGTCATCAGCTGCTGCCCGCCCGTTGGCTCCTCCTCCTCCAGGACAGGAGCGCCGCGCTAGCAGAAGTTCCCGGGCGGCCTCCTCTGTAGGAGAGTCGTGCCGAAGTTTGAGACGAGCTCATGGAGGACGGAGAGGCTGCTCCAATCTTTTCGTTCGGCGTGATCGCGGATATCCAGTACGCAGATCTGGACGACGGCACAAACTTCCTGCGCACCAGGACGCGCTACTATCGGAACAGCCTGGAGGTCCTCAGCAGCGCGTGCAGCTGGTGGGAGGAGGAAGAGCACGCGCGGAGGCCCAGCTTCATCCTCCAGCTCGGGGACATCATCGACGGCTTCAACAGCCAGCACGGCGCGTCCGAGAGAGCCCTCCAGACCGTGGTGGACGAGTTCAGCCGCTGCGCGATCCCCGTGCATCACGTGTGGGGCAACCATGAGTTTTACAACTTCTCCAGAGCCGCGCTCCTTAAGTCCGCCATCAACAGCCGGCACAGAGGAGAAGGAGGAGAGGGCAGCATGGAACAGGTGCATGCCTACCACTTCAGCCCTGCTGCCAAGTTTCGCTTCGTCGTGCTCGATGCTTACGACCTAAGCATCATAGGAAGGGAGCAGTCCAGTACTCAGTACAAGAAGTCACTCAAGATCCTCAGAGAGCACAACCCCAACGAGGACCTCAACCAGCCTCCAGGTAGTGTCTTCAAGCACACGAGGAAAGGGGCGGGGCTCAGGGGCTGCTAGAGGGTTGTTAATGAATGGGTGTTCTGGTGTTTCAGGCACTGAGCCCATGGGAGAGAGGTTCGTGAAGTTTGGCGGAGCGTTCAGCCAAGACCAACTCGACTGGCTGGACAGGGTTTTGTTAAGCGCAGATAAGAAGGAAGAGAAAGTCACCGTCGTGAGTAAGTCATGCACACCCCAATTTTCACATGTTTACGGCATAATTCAGTGGAAGGTGCCCCTCGTCTGTCATCCCTGAAGGTTTACATTTCCCAAGTGTCCACACTAGCTGTTCCATATTTGAAAGATGACGGGTGTTCCTGTATTTCATTGATGCGGGAAACACTTTGTTCTGCATTTTTGCAAAACCATGTTGGAAAATGACAGATTAGTCCACTAATGAAGATTTTGCCTCGTCCCCCGGCTTCGACACCCCATGACTGCTGGTTATGGATGAGGGGCTAAAAAAGCCATATCTAACACAAACACAGTCAAAACTGGAAGTGCAGCTCTGAAAGTAAGCTCTCTGTAATTAAACATGCTGTTGGTGTTCTTGCTTTATGCAGACAAAGCACAAGCCGGATTGATGCCTTTATTTAAATGTTCTCTCTGTCTCTCTCTCTCTCTCTCTCTCTCTCTGTCTCTCATATACAGGTCATCTTCCGGTTCATCCCTTCTCTACTACCTTTGTTTGCCTTGCATGGAACTTTGAGAAGATGCTGGCTCTTCTGAACTCTCATAAGAGTGTGGTGTGTTTCATGGCTGGACATGATCATGACGGGGGCTACCACAAAGATGCAAGCGGTGTTCACCACCTCACACTGGAGGGGGTTGTGGAAACCCCTCCGCATGGCCACGCTTTTGGAACAGTGCATGTTTATGAAGACAAAATGGTGCTCAGAGGCAAGGGGAGGATACAAGAGCGCGTGCTGATGTATAGATAGGGCTCATGCTCTTCACCTAAAGGGAGTATGGAAACAAGACAGTATGAAGATATTTATTCATGCAATGTCAGGAATATGAAGATGATCTGTTTGACTATTTAAATGACACAATATTTCTAATTTAGAGCAAAATTATTGGGATATTGTATAATATATTACCAGATATTATATTTTAGAATGTTTTATTTTTTTAATGCTGCTGAATACGAAGAACCTCATCTGATTGGAGTAAAACATGATTGTTCTGTGGAAGAATGCTGTTTTGGCACAAAGCTGTTCAGTTGTTTGATGAAATGTCTTGGAAGTATTTTTGCTGAACATGCTAGTAAAGCAGGACATCTCTTCAAACAGAATTGTGGTTTATTGTAGTGTTTATTTATGCCTATAACTAGGCCTTCCCCAGTCACTCGATTCAGCCAGCACTAGGAGGGTGAAGACTAACTTGTGCTTTCTCTCAGACATGTGAAGGGCCATCACATCTGGATTTAAAACTGCGCCTACATTGCTCTGCACATTTTAAAGAGAACAATAGAAACCCTGGCTGACTGATTTTTGGGGGCATGTCCTTCTCACCCTGAGAGTTTGAGGCCAGTATGTTCTGTTGTATGTCTAATCACAGGTGGCTGAGGCACCGTTGGGTGCTACAATCTCCAGGGGCCCATTATCAGCCTTCTGGACTATTTTGATTACTCAAATATGGTTTATATCCTCCGACAATCAGACAACTGATGTGTATCTCTGGAAAAGGAACTTGAACATAATAATATATTATGCAAATAAAAAAATTAGGGATTGTTTTATTATATAATTGTTACTGCTGTTGTGTTTCTGGTCAGGACTTATTGGACATGAATGAATGAAATTATAAATATTTTCAGATTAAACATCGATGCAGTTTTTCCTGGAAGAGTTGATCTGTGTAGGACATTGTCATAGTAGTGCTGGTTCAAGGCTGGACTGATTTCAGCCCATACCATAAAAGGATTGTAGGAGATCTACAATGACTCTTTTTCAAACACCTCAGCAGGTTTCCTAGATACTAATGAGTCTCTGCATTTTTTGTGACTAGCTTTACAGCAGCAGCAACTCTGCCCCATCCCCAACAACGAAACAAGAGGAAAGACAACTCCTCCTCTAAACCTCACAGGATGTGAGAAACAAAACCCCACAACATGTGCCACGTCATGTGCTAAATACACTTCAAAAGAATGATCCATTGTTACCACACTTTGTTTCTACGTTGTATAAACACACACAGACAAGTTGGACTGTTCACTTTATTTCAAAACCTGTTCGAGCAAAGGTTAAACACTGAGCAGCTGTTTCATTAAAACACCTGCTTGATACTGTGTAGGTCCCCTCTTGCTGCCAAAACAGCTCTGGCATGTTGAGCTATAGACTCTGCAAGACCTCTGTAAGTGCTGAGATGAGGTGGGAGCTCCATGGCTCTGGCTCATTTGTTCACCAGATCCCTGGGATGCTAAATCTGATTGAGATCTGAGGAATTTAGAGGCCTAGTCATCACCTCAAACTCTTTGCCATCTTTTGGATCTGCAACAATGTTTAGACCCAAGGTTTCCCAGCAGATCACTGCCCAGTGCATCACACTGCTTCTGATGGCTTGTCTTCTTCCTAAAGTCTATGTTATGAAGCTACAACAATGTCAAACATTTATTTAAAAAGTGCAAATATTAGTTATAAATAAATGAGCTCTTTAAAAATGGTACACGGTAGTGTGACCAGAAAAGAAGTGGAGCTGAAGGTGGTACAGTTAAAAATGTTAAGATTTGCATTTGGAGTCACGAGGATGTACAGGATCAGGATGAGTTTATTAGAGGTACAGCTCGAGTTGGACCTTCTGAATGAAAATTCAGAGAGGCTAGATCGCGTTGGTTTGCCGAGAAGAGACTCTAAGTATGTTGGACGAAGGATGCTGAGGATGGAGCTGCCAGTGAAGAGGAGAAAAGAAAAGCCTAAGATTAAGAGATTTGTACCAATATTTTTATCCATAAAGTGCATGCGCAGATCAGTTCCTTCTGAAAAACATTCTGCTCTTTAACTGAATTGCATTCCGAAATTCTAATGTGTGATTTTATTAGTGGTGGACATAGACTATTTTTTTTAATCTAGATTAATCTCACTGTAATCTTGAAATTAATCTAGATTAAAATGGCTCATTTGAATTCTGCTGAAGGTCTGAAGCCCCCC
>JBBJLR010072984.1:0-10926 GCA_037577145.1 Brachypetersius gabonensis
AAACTGTATATTCTCACTTGTTCAATTCAATTTATTAAGAATTTCAAAATAGACAGTTTCTACATAGTCACCTTCCTTTGCAATCCAGTTTTCCCAGCATCATACCAACTTTTAAATGCCATCAGCAAAAAATGTTTTTTTTGGACAGCACATAGCCAATGCTTTCACATCATCATATTTTATAAATGCATCCAAGCATACCAAAGCATACATACCATCAAAACATAGCTGCTGTCAGAACTATATACGATTTTTTACATCATTTGAAATCCTTAAATTACTTTTACACTGTATTGTTATTTCATATGAAACAATAGAAATAGTCAGTTTTTTTAGGCTTTTTTTGCGTCATAGGGTTACCACGTAAAATGTAAAGGTAAACCCATATTTGTACTGTACAGTGTACACTGAACTGTTGTCTCATGCAGTGCTATAATGTAAAATACCAATGTTACCCCAATATAGAATGTACTGTAATTTTCTTTGGTATGCACTGTCGTGCATTCTTATAAGCAAGGTAAATACAGTAATAGTTTAACTTATTTTACAGTAATAAAAATACAGGGCTTTAAGAAGAACACAACGAAAAACACAAGAACACTCAACATGAAAAGGAGGAAATTCTGGACAGGGGAATTTCATCATCCTAAAACACGCTTCCTGTGTGTGCTCTGGACAGTTCCAAAAATGTATATGGATATGTAGTTGATTTTATGTTCATATTTATGTTACAAAATCAATAAATGTTTTTTTTTTTAATAATTTACCGTTAAAATGCATGAAAAACGCAAAAAAGCTGTCCTCATTTGCCACGTCACCTCGTCCTCGTGATGCGTTGTTTATGTTTGGTCACGGCGCAGAGCAAGACAATCAGATGCTGAACAGCAGAGGCTCATTCCGTTCGGGCAGGTCTGATTGCCTTGCTAAGTGCCTTGCTCAAACATGAACAACCCAGCATTGAGGACAAGGGGGCATGGCAGACTGCTGTTCTGCAGTTTCCCCAAACAATTATTAGTTCCGTTCTCAGAAAAAATCAGCGAGAGACTAAAGCTGTAACTGCTGAACAGTGATTAAGCAGGGGTTTCCTGTATATCAAAGCAACCACCTAGAAGCAAACCCTATATATTATGCCATGGTCATGAAACAATTTACAGCTGTTATGAAGTCTTTCTTTAAAAGTACCAAAAAATGTAGACTGATAATCAATAATACAGATAAACCACTCAACACATTACTAATTTGTATGAGTGTCTGCCTGTCTGTGCATGTACATGTCTGTGTCAGTGTCATTAACCTGTGCTCTGTGCCTAGCTGTTAAGTAAATATAGCTCAGCCCTGTGGACTACAAATGGAGAGAGAACAGCCTGCCATGCTGTAACTGCCCTAAGCCTAATGACCATCATTAAATGTAACACACTTAGGAGCTCCTTATCCTCCACTTACCACGGAATAAAAGTCCCAGTGTTAAAGACGGCCAAGTGACTAATGTTGCTTTGCGCTTAGATGGCTAATTATGGTATACTTTTTAGATCTATTAAATGAGGACTTATGACTCTATTTCGTATGCAGTGATTTGATAATTAACCCAATTACCCCGCCCCACCAGCTATGCTCTAAGTGGCATGTTTCTCAGAGTTAATAAATCACACCTTGTTCCCCATCTCTGATGAAACTCCAGCAGAGACCAGCTCCACCTGAAAACACTGAAACATGAACTCAGCATCCTACTAAATAAACTGTGAATAATTGTTCAAGGAGTACTTTGCTGTCAACAAAATGAACATACTGTAAATATGTTGCTATTGATTTTCCGTTGCTATTGTTTTTTCCACAAGCAAAGCCTTGCATTGTGGTTTTATATAGCCAGAATTATATGTTTAAAAATGTACTGTAATATAATACATATTATATTTAAATAAGCAATCTTTATTAGACTGGTTATTCCTAGTTTGGGCACTGCCTCTAAGTTAATGTGAGAAAATTCTTGCAACATACCTTGCCAACATCTTTAATAATTTAGCACACATGACAACAAATGATATTTACTGACCATCCCAAACACTCCTGAAAGTGCCATGTTTAAAAAAGTTTATAAAATGTCAGAACAAAGAAATACAGATACAGGTTTGCAATCATGCACTTTCCTTATGCACTTGAATATAAATATCATTCTTCACTCACACTTCTTTTATTTCATCTCTGTTTCTTGTTTCTCTTTCTGTGTGCTCTCCCTGTTGCTGTGTCACTTGTGTGCCCATCTTCTGGCCTTGGTAGAGTTGTGGTTCTACTGCATCATGCACTTAGTCTTCCTTCTTATGTACACAGATATATATGTAAATAAATTATAGTCTTTTTATGCTAATATTTCCTGTCTGCCTTGAAGTAAAAAATACATTTCAGCAGTTCTTTGAAAGATGGTTTGAAAACTCTTTCACAAGTCGCTATATACATTTTTGGACAAATATTAATTTTAATGCATATTTTATTAATTTAATACATAAAACAAAAAGAAACGTTTTGCTCAGATATTGACATGTTAGGCTGTGCCCTGCTCTTCCCTATTTAGGGTGTTGCATTTAAACAGTATACCAATAACAGCAACTCTCACTGTTTAAGGGTTAATTCTGGTTCCCTAATTCTCGGAGCAAACGAAGACATTTGACATATTTGATTTGTTCGATGACAGGTAAAATATAAAGTGAGAGAGAAAATATCAGCTGCTCGTCCTCTGGGGAACAGATTGGGACGACACACATCAAGGCACCACACAGTCTGCTAGCAGCAGCGGACTCTGAGGGACTTCCGCAGGCCACCCTAGTACAAATCTTTCCCCTGCCCTGGGGTTAAAACAGCAAAGCATCAGGAGCTGGCTCAGTCCAAGAAAAATATGTTCAAAATATGCTCCAACAAACAGCTTGCAGCCACATGATGTGCTCTTTTCCCACGTTGGATGTACATGTCTCCCATTTTTTGTGTTTCTCTAGCAACTTCTGCATGCCTGCTGGAGGTATCAATAAAGCTGCTGCATTTACTCCACATAAAGGAAACAGCCCATTAAGTGTTTTAGTCCTATTAGTCTTTAGTCCTAGCTATTGTGAAAAGAGTGCTTAGAGGGACATAATATTGTCAGAAATCACATATAAGGGTGTACATCAGAGGACAAAGACACTCTCATGAGTACATACTAACATAAATGTCATGATGGCAAAAACACACGTGTGCATCGTGACGTGTGGTGAGACAAATACAGAAAAACAACAACCAAAGTGGAGCTGAAGGAGACACCACAAAAGCACTCTTGGTAGAGATTATAGTGACTTTCATGGGTGATTTTCTCAAGGTAAGAGCTGAGGGCTCCTCTAGGTGCTTAATGATTTTGCCATTAGAGTAATTCAGTGTCTTATTTTCTGCTTTCAGAACATGCTGTCTGCTACGTGCCTTTCACATCACACCATATCAGCTAAGACAGAACTGTGACCATATTTCGGGAGCCATAGAGTGCTTGATGACCACAGATTCTAAATGATCAAAGAAACAGTGACATTAAAGGTAGCTAACAGGATGTGGTCGTCAGAGCAACATGTCAAAAACTAAAAACACAACCTAATAGCATTTGCGCTATTCTTGCATGACGTGTAGCACCGGACAAAGCCTTTTTAAATGCTTAGTTAGGAGAAGATTAAGAAAAAGCTCACATTCATCTCATTTCTACTCACAAAACATGTAGTGAAGGGTTTGTTGTCAAAATGGAGAATCAGTAAAGGCCCTGTCTGTGGTTTAATAATGGCTGACTTGCATTAAATATGTCCTTGTATTATTGTAAGGTATCAAAATACTTAAAAGTGTGACTAATTCCCTGTGCTATTGATGTCCAACACAAAGACCTGTTTCATAGTTGGCACTATAAAATCTACTAAAAAGCGCTACCACTAATGACTGATTCAGAATGTAGCAGAATGAAAAAAAGAAGAAAAAAAAAAATAAAAATCACATATTCGAGTCCTGATTAGAGTCTACCACACCTAATCCTAAGCATCACCATTTGACTATATTTAAGTATTCAAAATTTCATGCTTATGACGCACTGCATATTTCTCACACTGCTGTCTTTTATTGATCTGTGTAGTCACTATTATGTAAAATGTAACTAAATTTAACTCTTTTTTATTCCATCCAAAATCAAACACAGTTTGAAAATTGAAATATTGTATTAACCTGACATACTCTGCAAATTGCTCACTGGGATTAAATAGTCTTAATTTTTTTATCTATGATTACGGGGAGAGAAAGGAACATGACGATGGAAAAGGGAAAGCTAGTAAGGGAGAGTGTTTTTGGTCTGTAAACTGACTGTTTTCAAAAAAACAGTCTCTGAAAAATCACTTGATCTCAATGATTTGAAATTTGCATCTTTGGGGTCAAAGCCTGTAATTTCAAATAAGCTTATATTGCTCTGTATTTGCTCAAGAATTCTCTTAAAATGGTGTTTGGAATACATGCCACATTTTCTTTGCACAGTTATGGCAACGTACACTGTTTGATAATGGCGGCACTGTTTGTTAGTGTAAAAGGCGTCTGTTTTCCTGGCTGCTAGTCTATGCTGAAATGAAACCAAAAGGACAGACATACTATCTCTCTCTCTCTCTCTCACTCATTGTTTTCTCCAAAGCTACTTGCCCCAACATGCTTCCAATGTCTGAGTAAAGTAAACGAAGGCTGATGGTTCATTGTTATGAAAGGGTAAACAAAAGCCATACATAGTAACATTGACATTCGAGGAGCTACCCACTGGAATATCACGACTGATGATGAGTTGGGTGAGCTTTGAGCTTTCCCCATTTCTTCTCGAGTTCTTACTGTGCAGCTGGCTGGTTTTTTATCTTTAAGAGTAACAAAATGAACAGCTGAATTTCTTCAAATATATACAGCCAGTCATACAATATGTTACAGACAAGTCTCCTCTGTTGTAAGATGTCAGGAAAATCCTTCACAGTTTTAACCTGACAAATGTTTCATGGACAGCATTTTTTTTTACAGCATTTCTTTTTACAACTAAGCTAGTGGATGGCTGTGTGTGTTGTTACACAGAGATGACAAATGTTATATAACAACACACAGTATTGTGACATCCCCAGTCAGTGGCCACTAGAGGCCACTGTTGTTTAAGTTTTGTATGGGACTTTTATGTTGAAACTGGGGTTAGTTCTTGTTTATGTCTATCAGCTGTTTTGTGTTTTATTAATTAGTTTGTTATAGTATTTAAGCTCCACTGTGTCTTAGTTTTAGTTGTCTGTTGACCCTCACTCGACCCTAAGGTTTGTGTTTGTCAGGTTTACTTTGTTTTCAGTTTGAAGCCTTTGAAGGCCTCAGGATTTTCCTGACATCTTATGTGGGTAAAATAATTGCCAGACAGTGTAAATATTGTACTGTAACTTTGAACCTCTTTTTGCTCTCATAATAAACATATTAGCCTGGGAAGATGTGATGTAAGATGAGGTTAGGCTTAAACAGACGTGTTAATGGAATTGCTTAGTCAGTTGCAGAACACTGTTTGTCTTGGCTGTGATGGCTGTACCTGAATAGTGAGATAAGAACAGTCCCAGCTGTACCTTCAGATAGTCCTCCAAAATCATCATCCAACACATGTTTAAATATCACTAACTTCAGTGAACACTGCAGCGATTGATCATCATGCCCACACTGCACGGGGAACAAGGCATGAAAGTGAGTCTTTATTCTGAAGTCAGTCCCACTTTCAAGTCTACTTAAAGGCATTAGTATACAGAACTGATGCACTGCTGAGATGGAGGTGAGAAACCCACAAGGACATTACAGTTTTTATGGGCTTAAGGGTTATTATGTGGTCTGTTTACAGAGAAGACTCGTGGTTTGGTAAATGTAGATCTGCTTGCCTCCACTGAGGAAAATGGAAGCCATCAGGAGGTGATGTGAGTAATGCACTAGGCATAATGAGGGTTCAGACAAAGCTAAAAGTAGGAGTCACTAAGATGATATGATTAGCGTTTTCCTCTATGAAGACACAGCCAGTCATTACTGTAGAAAAAAAACACTACTGATTTCCCTTGAGTAATATTACGGAACCCCCATCATTTTACACAAAGCTTAATCAGAGAATGTGATCAACATGTCATCCCAACCTGAACGCAGCTCATGTTTCTACTCCATTTGCTCCCTGGCAAAATAAGACACAGAGACACATGAAGCAATCTTCAGGAGATCTGTCCATCTATGTTAAAAAGTCCAAATTCTCTCTACACAGAACACACTTAAATAGTTTTTGGGCTAATTTTCATACACAATTTATTTGAGTTTTAACACACTGGAAAAGTATAACCTATAAAATATGTCCTAACAATATGTCTCATATTTTGTATGTGTATATATGTGTTTTGAGTATTTGTGTTAGCCTATAAACAGTAATTTAATTAAAATGTGCAGATGTGTATTCTCTGTAGATGTGTACTGATTTACACCCACAAAATGGCATTTTATAAGAGGCGCCCAAACCTTAACATACACCAGACTACTTCTGTCAAAGACTTCATATGGCATGTAGATGTGTCTGTGTGCTTTAGGTTCTCTGCTTGCATGCCAAGTGAACGCTCAAGTGGAAATAATGTGCAATTCCTTAGCACGTTAGCTCTGAGAGCTCCAGACTCTTCTCTGAGTTCATCCAGTGCATCTGAATGCTCTTTCGACTCTCATGTTTTAGCACATGCTTTTCACAGTGGTGCAGCGTGTACTACCGCATCAGGGATCATGCAGAAACTACAGGTGCTTTGGTTACAATGGGTTGGACAAACAAAACAGCACCTTAAGACATTATCCTACCGAGTATGGATGGACAATAGCATTTATTTTCGCTCTGACACCAAGCCACAAGGCTAATAAGATACAAATACCAGTACTAATGCTTTGGGATCAGAAAAGTGGGGACTTCTTCAGTGGAAACCAGTAAATTTGGACATTAAAATATACTGTGTATTTGAAAGCCTTTGCATTAATATTGAATAAAGTGCCCTGTTTCAGAAAGATCAGTTTACTGCTTACAGTTTACAGCACTGATTATTTTGTTGACTTGATTCTCCAACGAAACATTAGTTTAGGTGTGTGTTTCACCTCCGTAATGTAGAATGCAGCATCGCTGGAAAAGTGCTGAGGGCTGACACTGAACATAAGGGTGTGGACTTTCAGCTTGATCAAATGGCATCCAGCTCATTTTGTATGCGTGCCATGTTTACTCTGCTGTTAAATCCCAGAGACTATAAAAAAAGGAGTGTATGAAACGTTTGAGGTTGAGAGATGATAATAGAGATTGTTTCTTCTCATCGATCCTTCAAATGAAGCGAAGCTAATGTTTACTGACGTGAAATGGGGAACACTTGAGGGTCCATGCAAAATGACACTGCAGGCCAGAAGAGATTTGCCACACTATGCTAAGGATAACTTTTCAGGATAACATGCCTATGGCAACAATCCAAGACCCTTGCAAAGATGCTGGGACAGTTTTCCCATCCAGATGACTGAAAGCCATAACTCACTTGCACAAAGTGCAAAACCATACACACGCGCATAAACACAAAAAAAATAAGTCTGTTTGGATAGGTTCAGTTTATGCAATCACTGAATGTAAATCATCTTCCATGTACTGAAAATGCACAGATAAAAATAAAAATGCTAAGAGATTTTGAACATGTGATGCATTAAGACTATTCGCTCAGCAGCTGCTGTCTTGACATGGTGCATTTGTTTGTTTCTTGTTTATTTTTACAATCTTAAACTGCCAGTAAAATATTAACAACATAGAGTCATTACGGAAGGAACAAATGTAGTATCAGGAGCCTTATTGGCTTAAACACAAGCTTGCTATGTGGCAGACATATGTGTTACCCATTATGATATAAACCAGCCCAGACAAATAAAGTTACTATTGCTATTTTGTATGAATGCACACCATATCTTAATACGTATGTAATAAATAATTTACTGTCCTCTGATGAATAGCACACAGCTCAAAGAATTTGCCTAAAATGTCCAGTTATTGATGACCAGTAAAAATGACAACAGTAAAATCATCCTTTGTGTCTTTAAATAACAGATCCTGTGGTGGGTAACACTGTTCTCTACCTAGCAGACTTCAGTTTGATTTCTCGCTTGAGATCTGCATTGGTTCTCTGGTTCTCTCCCCTCTGTAATATAAAATCATTCTGGATAAAAGAGTTATATATGGCATATCTAAGTTGATAAAACAAGAGAACTCGTTTTGAGTTCTCTCAAATGTTTCTTCTGTAAAGTGCAGTTTACTATAATTCTAAAACATTCATGCAAATACTAAAACTCCGATCCTTGTTTTAGGTAACTATTGTCATGTCCTCTGATACTAATGAGGTGGTAAAGTGAGCTCTGAAAGAAAAGCATGCAAATTAGGAGCCCTAAAAAGCCCTGATCTGCAACTGTTGAACTGAATAGTTCTGGCCATTCTATTTAGTCTCATTAACTGAAGATAACTGTGTACCAACATGTTGTTCAAAAGAGTCAATTCTTTCATTAGAATGCAGAGTGTTTAATCTAAATGTATGATTTGACAAAAACTTTTGATTAATGTTCGATCAGAAAATGTGTTGGGGGTTTAGAAAAGGCATCAGTCAGAACAAAATGTGACGCTTGGTAATGTTGGTGTTTGCCTTTTTAGAATAGGTGGAAATGAAAAGCTGATGATTCACCACAATTTGATTGTACCCATTAAGCAAATACACACAATTTGTGCATTTGCAATTACTTCCCTAACAGAGCCTAATAGGAAACTGCATCTCCCTTAGAGACATGTAACGATGGTCCCTGAATGACTGGACAGGTTGCAAGCAAACTACACATTATTCATTTGGCAGAGCCGAGCATGATAATGCTTAGAGGTGACATACTGTGAGCCAATTGCCTTTACACTGTGAATATAAGAATGAAAAGTAGAGATAGAACAAAAAAGAATGTTTGTGTGGTTAAAAAGAAAGGAATAATATATAAACAGCTAAAAAGTGGCCATTAGATAAATTATCACAAGAGAAAAAAAATGAATGACTTCAATAATACTATTTACTATAATAAGTATGCTGATAGTGTGATAGTGTGCAATAGTGTGAGCGTGTCGAACCCTGAAGGATTGACCAAATTTTGGTGAATCATTATTTAAAAAGGCAAACACCAAAAAATAATATATAAACAACTAAAAAGTGACCATTAGATGAATTAGCACAAGAGGAAAAAAATGTATGACACTACTTTTTACTACTATTAGAAGTATAGGTATAAGTAATTATAAGTAATCGCGTGAGCATGTTGAATCCTGAATAACACTGCCCTCTTTTGGCATTTCTTGGGAAATGCCCCTGTACCCTTTTGACGAACCAATCCTTTATGCTATCTATTTCAACACTGAACCAATCTGAACAGACTATAAAAAAAACATGTCAAAAGGGAAGAAAATAACTGGGGAAGAAATCTATAGAATCTACTGAATTCGTTTTGATTTTAATGAACCCTGTTCTCCATTGAACAGCTGGAAAAAAAGAAAGTCAGAGCTTTTATGTTAACAGTATAATACAAAACATATCACATATTATAAGTGCCCTGAAAAAAAATCAGAGTATTCAAACAAATATTTCCTCTTTTATTCAGAGGAGTAATCAAATAAAAAAGAAATGAGTAATCAAATTTTAAACATTTCTCTGGAAGAAAGAAGTGCTCCTTGAGAGAAAAAAGGCATTCTGAGGGATCACTCACCTCAAATCACTTTACTTAAAACTTACTTAAGTAGCTTGTTTCTACATCTGTATGATGCACAAACCGAGTGCTAGTCTCGTTGCAAGTGTCCACATCTTCTTTGTTGCTGCAATCAGTTAAAGCAGCCTCATTTTCAGCAGCTCTCTGATCAGTGATTGTATGGCTAGTGTCTGTAGTGGTGGAGCCCACGAGAGTTCTGTTTCCACTGCTGATGTCTGAGTCCCCTGAGTCTGCAATGGAATGACTAACTGATTTTGTATCAACACATTCAGAATTAACCTGGTCTTCATTTTCACACTCTGTATCACCGGAATCTGCATATCCAGCCAGCTCCCTCTTCAGCCTCTTTGCACTCTCCATGTATCCGTGGCTAAGCTCTGCATCAGGTAGGTGGTTCGCATGGATCTCTGCAAGCTTCACATAAATGATATACAGGGCTTGAGGGTTCCCTCTGTCCTCCAGAGCTGCTGCCAGGGCCAAGTGGAAATAGCCCACCGCATCGAATGCATCCTGAAAAGCAATAAAAGTGAGCATATACTAAATTGACATATTTTAATTTAGCAGCTTCATTGCCAGGATTGTTCAGGAAAAATGAGGAAAGTCATGTTGCCATGTTCAAAACATGCTCCTATCTCCATGCTTTCCATCCATCACATTGTATGATTTGTAAAGAATTTATTTGTGTTGCACTACTCCACATAAGTATTTGAACACCTGAGAAAATCAGTGTTAATATTTGGTACAGAAGCCTTTGTTTGCAGTTACAGAGGTCAAACGTATTCTGTAGCTCTAGACCAGGTTTGCACACACTGCAACAGGGATTTTGGTGACTCCTCCACACAGACAAAGTTGTGGACCTCCACAAGGCTGGAAAGGGCTACGGGGCAATTGCCAAGCAGCTTGGTGAAAATAGATGTTGGAGCGACTGTCAGAAAATGGAAGAGGCTAAAGATGGCTGTCAGTCTCCCTCGGACTGGGGCTCCATGCGTGATCTCCCCTTGTGGGGTATCACTGATGATAAGAAAGGTGAGGAATCAGCCCAGAACTGCATGGGAGGAGCAGGTCAATGGCATGAAGAGAGCTGGGACCACAGTTTCAAAGGTCACTGTCAGTAGAACACTACGCCGT
>JBBJLR010073014.1:0-10925 GCA_037577145.1 Brachypetersius gabonensis
AAAGAAATAAACATTTGAAATACATCAGTCTGTGTGTAATGAATGAATCTAATATACAAGTTTCACCTTTTGAATGGCATTACTGAAATAATGAAACTTTGTCATGACATTCTAATTTTATGACCAGCACCTGTCTTTTGTGTCTTGGGTGTGCAGCCGTCATTTGTGTTAGAGATGTACCCATTTTCATATCTAGGGTTTACTCGACAGAGGCACGACAGAGGTGTACCCATGGAGTGAGGCGATGAACCGACGACGGTAAGGGAGTAACCAATGAGTATGAGCAGGTTCTATTTCTGGCGTGACCAAGGAGGGGCTCCTGCTGAGGCTCGCTATTTGGTGAGGCAGGAGTTCAGCAGCACTGGGGCGTAGGAGGTGAGGTGGGTCGCAAAACCCCTGTCTCCAGTTTACTGATCAGCTCCCAGGAAGCCTCCCAACTTCCTCCAGGACTCATCCACGCCACATGTACCCGACTCGCCTTGTAAGGTGACTCCCATGCCAGGCCTGCAAACCTCCTTCGTGGCCACAATGGGCTCATGTGCCCATAAATCATTAAAGATGGCTTCCCAAAAAACCCGAGGCCTGCTCCAAGGGCTTTGCCCATGCCTGCACCCAGGTCGTAGACTTCTGCACCTGTACCAAGCGTGTCGGCATAAATGAGTCAAAATGCCGGCTCGGGGACTATAACATCTTACACGGACCCTCAGCCCCCAAGACCTTTCGAACGTGGACGGTGGTAAAGCTCTCCTCCCTACAGTATTTTCTCCCCCCTGTAGTATAAAAAATAATATAGAGTATTGAGCACCATCCTTAGTTTAGTCTCAAATTTGAAATTTCAGTATCGTGACAAGCCTATAAGAGACACATTCACACTTAGGTGTATTGTTCATGAAAACACGCAGGCTCCAAAAATGGTGCACTTGCCAATACTAGTCAGGTGATATTGTCGGAGACGTTGCCTGCATTGCTATCTGCTTCTCTGTGTCCAACACTAGGTGCAGAAGTGTAGGTTCATTCCAAATCTTTGCTCATATTTGTTTTAAAACAACTGTCTATCCCCCAGCATCTGATAGGAAAGCTGAGACTGCTGGGTCTGAACATCTCCCTCTGCAACTGGATCCAGGATTTCCTGACTGGGAGACCTTAGTCAGTCAGGAATAGAAGCGGCATCTCCAGTACCACCACGCTGACCTCCAGGGCTGTAGGCTTGCCACGCTGCTCTTCACACTGCTGACCAATGACTGTGCAGAACTGATAATACCACTGTGCTGGGTTTCATCAGTGGGAATGATGAGGCAGTGTACTAAAAGGAGTTGCAATGGCTAGTGGACAAACAAAAGAGATGGTTTTTGACCTGCTGTGCTTGCTGTCAACACTCTGCAGAACATCAGCAGCTCATCAACAGCTCCTCTGAGGATATCATCCCGAGCATCACATTCCTTGATGTTCACATTGCAGAGAACCTCAGATGGACCTTCAACACTAGTATCATCAGAAAGTCCATTACCATTTATACCTACTGTGGAGAGCACAACTCCCAACCCAGCACATACAGGGACTACAAAGGGTGTTCTCTGCAGCTGCATCATGGTGTGGTACAGGGATTGCAATATTTTTGATTGCTAGAACGTAAAGAGGATATCAAGGACAGCAGAAAAGATCATCAGTCTCTCTCCCCTCTGTTGCAGACATTTACACCACATGCTGCATCCACGAATCCACCAGCAGTTTGGATGACCGCATGGGCAAGCTACATGGAGCAGGGAAGCTGGAAGAACCTGAATAAAATGAAAGTCTGAGGGAAGATAATTACTGTGAACTAAAATAACTATTTGTGATCTAAACACTGACAACCAAGGTACGGTTGAAACTTAAAAGATGACAAAAATGTCAAAAGGCCTAAATGTGGTGTTGGGACTTTTAATAAACCTTTCTAAAGTCACTGGAACTGATGACAGTGGTTCTAACATCACTGCAAAACCTTATAGAGGTGTTTAACTGGGTTCTTTGGTGACATCAAAGCATTCATTGACACATTGCACCTTGTGGATGGGGGGGATAGTCTCATAGTAGAATGCAGATAATGAGACAAAATTACTGTGTGGACTTGCAATAACACTTCTCTTTGTGTTGGCATGGCCTCCACAAGCCCTCTGAATGTGTGCTGTGGTATCTGGTGCTAAGACATTAGCTTTAAGGTCTTTTAAGTCCAGTCAGTTGCAAAGTGTGGGCTAAATGGATTGGACTAATTTGTCCAGCAAATTCTACAGATGGTTCATCTTTATCTTTATAATAATATGCTTACAATATTTTAAAATCACCTTACAAATATCATGAAGCTAAATTAATAAAGATAAATTTATGAACAAGTGCATTTACACTCACATCTGAATGTCTCAGCAACACTGTCCAGACTGCTCTGTGTCTACCGTAACTATAATGGACAAGACACGCATCAAGACATGTTTTAGTCTTGGCCCCCCAGTGGTGGAACGAACTCCATTACACAATCAGATCTGATGAATCCCTCACGGTCTTCAAGCGTCCTCTTCAAGGAGCACCTAGTCCTCACACTTATTGCTTGCATATTTTTCCCTACATCTTAATAAAAAAACAATAGTACTCCCTTAAAAAGTAGATGTAAATTTGAGTCTAGCTTTCAGGTATGAAAAACAGATGTGTATTACATAAGCATTGGTGTACATTGTTCTAGAGAAAAGCGTTTGCCAAATGGCGTAAATGTAAATCTTTAAAAACAGCCCCCATTTCTTCTCTCCAAAACCACAGAAAAACAGAAAATCAATTCAATTTTACAGCCGAATTAAGGTCAAAAAATATATTGAATATGTACCATGCTAATTCATGGAATATAGAATTGCAGTGCTTATTAAGGAAAATTGTAAACCCTGGGTGGAAGTGAAAATGAAAATATTGTGTTAAGTGCTTGATATATAAATGTAAAAAGAGAGGCACAGATCTTGTTTAGTGAGGAATACACATAAATGGCACAACTCTTTAAAAGAAATAAGACAATATATAAAGATTTCCCTTCCATTAGGTACACCTACCTTTTATCTACACTCATTGTACATTTTATCAGCTCAACTTACCATTTAGGCCCACTTTGAATTTATAATTAAAGACTGCACTAGAGCTTTGACTCAAGGCCCATCACATCTCACCTATATCATGAACTTACATAGACACTCAACACTACACCTTTACCCTTAAACAAAATCCATTTTCACATTGCACTTAATTGTATACCTTATACCATTCTTGTATTTCTAAAATGACCTTTTGTGTTGTAATGCCATATTAATCCAAGACACATACTTTCACTTTTCTTCACACCCATGTAAAAATAATGTGACAGCATGTGATTTGAAATCTTTTTTACTACCTTCTGTGTGGCTGTAGACTGTAAAAAATAACATTAATTTCCACAGTATATTATTGTCTTCCAAAATATATATAAAGACAAACTGTAAAGAACATAAATAATGCACTGCAATATGACTGAACATAATTATTTATTAAGATAAAGTAACATCTCAAGAGATACAGGGTCTCACATAAGTACAGATTAATACCTAAAACAAACATCTAAGAAGTCAATGCTAGAGAAGATGAGTCTAAGCACGTATGGCATACTCGAACAAACTAAGCCAAAAAGAAAAAAAAAATACAGGAAGTGAGTAACTTTAGAACAAAAAAAAAAAAAAAGTTAGTTGCTTTGTACACAATGTTTCACTAATGGATACACATTTACTGCTTAAAATGTTTCAAGGCCTTTTTTCAACATTTATTTAAACTAAATACACAGCGTACCCCACAACTGCGAGCAGCAGATTTTAAAAGACCAGCACTGTTTTTGTAAGCTACTCATAGTTTACC
This sequence comes from Brachypetersius gabonensis, assembly GCA_037577145.1. Lineage (NCBI taxonomy): Eukaryota > Metazoa > Chordata > Actinopteri > Characiformes > Alestidae > Brachypetersius > Brachypetersius gabonensis. The sequence goes on from JBBJLR010073014.1 coordinate 3,898, forward strand.
GAAGCTGTTGGATAATTTAATGTGTTATTTTAACAGCAGCCAATAACGCATGCATTAGACTCATTCTTATTATGACAACTCCCACAACTGAAAGGGCAAATCCTTCTTTGATACACACAGAAAACCGAATCCCCAACACATGAAGGAACATCTAATAATACATGGACATTTCATTTTTTCATGTTATAATTACAATAGTCATTCTAATGACGGTGGGGTAGAGGACATTTTCAATGACAAAAATACCTTTCAACCATTTCCTTAATACAAAGTATAACAATTTTATACATAAATGTATAAAAAGTAGACCTTTTCTCTGCAAAGTTTTGATGCATTCATACCAATTTTCCCCTGTAAACACACTACAGTTTTCTTTCTAGTGACATCTGCTGGTCAAGTGGAGTTGGGACAGCTTATTAGAAAATGTTGCAGGTGCCGGCTAATCAGGCCAAAAAGAGAATTCAGTGCTACGACTATGTAATATGTAATAACACTGCAAGTTGGGTCGCGATCGCTAAAAAATATTTTTGCTGGGCAGGTTAGCTGTTATAACGGCTTGGCAAGTGCAGGTCATAAACCATGACCCATGAAATTTTGACACCCATAGGAATAAGTATTAATCACCCAGACAACCCCCCCCCCCGGCCATTCGTGTTTTATTGTTGTTGCGGCCATTGACAACATCCATAAACAGAGGTAATATGGCTGTTACAGCTGGCTTGCGTGTAGATTTTCTATATTAGTTACATAAATGACAATCTACATTTAAGACATAGCTAACTATAGTTAAAGGGGACATATTATGCAAAACTCACTTTGTTATAATAGGGCTAGCTTTATGGGCTACATAAAGCATGTTCACAAAGTGCTTTGCACAAAATCACTCTCATCTCTTTATGTGAGAGTGATTTTGTGCAAAGAACTTCATGAACATGTTTTGCATAGCCCACAGATCTATTATAACTTTTTTTTTTAAAGTGAGACTTGCATAATATATCTCCTTTAAACAAACAAAATTTAAAATATGTTCATTTAAGACCTACAAACACTGGAGTGGAGACAAAGCTAAACTGCTACATATTTACATTTTGCTGTCTGGAGAAAACTTCAAAAAAATTGCTGGGCTTTTTTTTAAATGATTTTTTTTTGCATTTTCTTCCCACAAGGCTCTTTTAAAAATTGGGTAATATGCCCTGTATTACATTCACATAACCTGCCAAACAATATCCTTGCTAAACAGCTAGTAGAAATACAGCCTAGTTCACAGTGAATCATACATGGTCATTCTTTCAACAGTTATTGGGAAAAAAAAACAACATTTTAGAGTCTTATTCTTAATTCAACTGTTTTACATTCTCACCTGATTTAAAATCACACAATAAGAACAATATGCTGAAATGCCTTCAGTTCACTGCTGTTCCATTTGATTTCAGAAAGGTTGTGAACATCCACACTTGAAAATGACTTTTAAAAAAATTAAAACAAAAAAACCCTTTGGATTAACAATAAGCTGCAAAACACATGCAAAAAGGCACAGAACTCAAGTCACAAAAAAAAACAAACAGGTGAAATGGTTAAAATTTTTTCCCCATTTTGTTAAAAACTCATTCAAAAATATTCTGTGCTCTGTTGCAACCTAATGATTTACTTCTTTTTTTGCACTTTACCTGCTATCTTTGAAGCATACCTTCTACCCTCATTCCCAATTACAACGACTGGAGCCATTTCCAACTGCTTCTTCACTTCGTCATCCCCCTCAGGCAGCAGAACAGAAGTTGCCATCAATGTGGCATTATTCTCACTGGCCTGATCTCCAGCATCAGCCACCTCACCTGAATTCTCAGATAAGCCAAATGAGTTACGGGGTTGTTTAGGTAAGGATGCACCCATCACCTCACTCTGCCCATCCCCAGTTTTATTGACTCTACAGGCTTCAGCCAGGCTTGCTTTTCTAGGACGGCCCCTTTTCCGAGGTTGGTTGCTGACTGAGAGGGCACTGCTGCAGCTGACATCACTGTCTACAGTTTCCTTTGTATCAGTTTTGGGTTTTCCTGAACCAGGTGGTCGCCCCCTCTTTCGAGGTGATACATTAGCCTCCTGTGTTAGCACTTTTACTTTGTTCAAAGAACCTGGGGGTCGTCCCCTTTTTCGAGGAGTTCCATCTGACTCCCGCTCTGCCGACTTCATCTTCATCCCAGATCCTGGGGGCCGCCCTCTCTTTTTAAGAGTTCCATCTCCTTCCTGTTGTATGAGCTGTTTATTTCCAGAGCCCGGAGGTCTGCCACGCTTCCGAGGAAATCCATTCGACCCTAGCTTGGCTGATATCTTGTTTCTAGAACCTGGCGGTCGCCCCCTTTTTCCAGGAGTTGCTCTATTTGCTGGACCTGAAAATGGTGTACACAGTTTCTTCTTAAATGAACCGCGTGGCCTTCCCCTCTTTCGAGGAGTGGCCTCACCAAACTCAGAAATTCTTTTTAAACTTTTTTTTCCATTAACTGTACCATTTTGTGAGGAAGGTCTAGCCAAGACTTCATATTTGCGCGGTCGACCTCTTCCCCTTTTTACCTTGGGGATATCTACAACGGGATGGATGCGTGGTCTCCCAAGAGGCTTGGAAACCCGTCGTTTTCTTTGCTTGCTAAACCTCAAAAATCTCTCTGCTTCCTCCTCTGGTGTAAGGGGGATCTTTCTTGGTCGTCCTGGCATTCGTATCTTCTTAGGACGCCCACGTTTCCTCACTTTTGGTTTTTTTATTGTCTCTGGTGAAAAAAAATCCACTTGTTTTGATGTCCTAACATTGTGTGTTACTTCTGTCACAAAGACAATTTTCTTATTAATTGACCCCCGTGGCCTGCCTCTGCCACGTTTGGTTTTTCCATTGGCCAGAGTATTATTGGATCCGGCCTTCTGCTCAACCTCCATCCCAGATTTCTGTCAGGGTCTGGGACCTTTACCCAGACCTGCCTTTTCCGATCACTAGACTCTGGGAAAAATAAATAAATAAATAAACAGATAAGACTTTATACTGAGGTTTCATCCTTTCAATCAGCAGAGCACTTTTTACAAAACAGAAAGCTTTAAATCACAGGTTCCCAATCCTAGTCCTTTAGTGCCTTCACTCTTCTCAGGAAGTTTGTTAATGTAAGATTTAGAAAACACTTGCTCAGACAAGAGACCCTCAATCAAAAATAATAGCTCACACATACAGCACTTTAAACCATGTAAAGGTTTTTGGTTAAGTTGTAACTATACAAAGATAAAATATGCGCTGCCCTATGATTTAGATTTTAGCCAAGATTATTTCTATTTTTCAGGACAAGAATAAAGATACAAACCTGTTCATGAACACTAAACTGAAGCTACTGTTTTCACTAAAATGAGCAATTAATTTAATAAGCTTTCACACTGCTTCCTAATAAAAGTAATAAAATGAATTCTGACAGTATAAGTGTCCGTGCAGTAACAATTCAATGTTTCAGTAGCAACAAACTTTAAAAAGATACCAAATACAAGAAAGATGATAGTGGGTTAATATTTCAACAGAATCCTGGAGTCATCTGAAAATCATGCCAACGACTAACTACACTCTGCCTTTTTACTCCGTGATAACATCCTTAATTTGATTACAAAGCTCTTCATTTATAAACCTTGAAATCTTTATAGATAACAATTTAATACAAGTAATCCACTATTTCTACATAGACAAAGCAACAATAAATTATATACTAAATAATATAATTTTCTGATTTTAATTCTGTGGATTTTACTCTTGTGTTTTTCCCAGATGATGCATTTCTCTGTCGACTATCTTGAGGACTAAAATGGGTTTCAATATAGTTACCTAGACAATGTAATTTAATTAAGTAAAAAAACATTAAAAAAAAAACATATGTATTTTTTACTTCATGGCATAATTTTAGATTATTAGGGGGAAAAAAACTCTCTGACTTGTGTCAAAAGAGTGAAAGTAAAAACTCCCAAATCATCATTAATTTTTATAAAGGGACACACAGACACTGCAATTTATTTAATGGGAAAATTAAATCAATTATGTACTTCAACTGAATTCATAATTTTATATTCAAACTGTCATGCAGACATATTTATTCCTCTTTAAACATCATCATTACTTTATAAAAAAATTAACTGTCCTGGTGCTGAATGTTTTTCTGCTGGTTATTCATCTAATATGACTAAAATCATTCCGCAACATGGAGGCTGTAAGTGAATATGGATCTAAAAAACAAGTTTCAGCGCCAATTATTAATGTAGTTTCTCTTTTTCATTTCCGTGATACTGATAACAAGAAGAAAACAAAGCGAGACTTTATGCTACTCTGCCTAAGCATACGTATTTTAAAATATCTGTTCATCTACATGAATGTGTGTAATTGTCTTTATTGATGCTGTAGAATACACACTTCTTACTCCCTGAAGAGACAGCCACAGAAAGCATTTTTAAACAGCCAAGACTCACAATCACCACACAAAGAACCTTTAAGTAAGCTATCTGTTTGTGAGAACATAGGCACATAAGAGCATACATTATTTTATCATCACACATTTTATTATATATTTAGATATATTTTCATTTTTCTGTTCTATTGAAGTGTGCAATTAAGTTGTTGAGTTGCTCATCCCCATATAAAAAAGTTATTGACACATACAACAATATCGCCATACTGTTGAACTTACTATAGGGCCAAAGAGCAACAGGCAGAAAAAGTTCTTTGGTCCCAGTTCTTAAATGCCAGTTCACTATGTATTTTTAGATATTTGAGAGATGTGGATGTCTCGGTAGTGTTTTCTTTCTTGGGTATTATTTATTTTCCTGGTGCAGCCCCTCTCTCTGTCACACATCCACACAATAAACTGTGCAATAGCTTGTTGCTTCTTGTTGGTCAGGTGTCCCAATATGTTTGTTCCTATTAAATGTACATAATAGTTTAATATATTATATTAAAATAATATGAACAAAAGTAATGGTACGCATGACCCCCGCGAAAACAAGTCAACTCGTGTAGCGCTCCCATTACTTTATTAAATGGTCAAAAGTAGTGGGACGCCTCACCATTACACCAAAAGGTTTAATGATACTACATTAAGATACATATACATATGGAGTTCGTCCTCCTTTTCAGCTTCTATAATGGTTCTGCCCCCATGCTCTGGGGTATCTTATTTTTCTAAAACAAACAAGCAAAAACGTGAATGCCCTGGTGCGGCAAATGGCTTTGGTTTTATATTTGATTTGATTACATTAATGTCTAAGTTGAGATGTACATAAATATTTGAGCTGTGGGTATGTGCTAAAGGGAACACTGCTGTTAAAAACTCCTTATTAGTTTAAAGTGTTTGCAAACCTAATGTTATTGCAATGTTGTTCATATAGCAGTACGCATGCTGGTGTGAGCGTATAGCCCACTTTCCTACAGACAAACCAGGAGCAGCTGCAAGCCAGTCGTACACAATAACAACGGTCTCAGCTGCAGGGATGAAAGGAGCGATGCTAACGGGCTAACCTGCTAAACGGTTACTGGTGAACTAAAACAAGTTTTCTGCAAAGACAATCAAATGATGGCCGAAAATGACAATGTTTTAAAAATAATTCCACTTACTTATTCACCTCTCAGGTCGTGACAGAATGGCTCTTTCACGTGCACGGAGGACAAATAGCAACAGACTAAAGGGCGGGTGGCTACTGGCTGTGATTATTTGAACGGTGCTGCTTTTTCGGTTTTCCTCTCCTCGTCTCTTCAACATAAATGTCTCCCTCTGTTGTTCTGGAGTGTAACAACTTTTCAAACGAACCCAGAGCCCTCCCTTCTACTGAGTCAATCCAGCTACATGGAAAAAAATAGTGGGACACACCTTCTAATTTAATTAAGGTGGCCCCTTACTTCCAGATAAACTGACTGCTTCAGCAGCTTACTTGCTTTGTGCACTGACTGTGAGCCAGTGCACGAAGCAAGGTCCACAAAGACATGGCTGGATGAGTTCGGTGTGGAAGAACATGACTGGCCCACACAGAGCCCTGTTCAACCACCTTTGGAGTGAACTGCAATGGAGATTGTGAGCCAGGCCTTCAGTGCAACATCAGTGCCTGGCCTCATAAATGCTCTATAGAATGAATGGGGACAAATTCCCACAGAAAATCTTGTGGAAAACCTCCCAAGAAGAGTGGAAGTTATTATAGATGCAAGGGTGGGGGCACCTCCATGTTACTATCTATGTATTCGCATGCAATGACATTATAGTCCCCGTTGGTGTAATGATCAGGTGTCCCATTACTTTTGTCCATATTGTGTACTTTAAATGTACCCATTTATTTGTTATCAACAATGGCAGTAACACTACTACTACTACTACATTTACATTTACGGCATTTAGCAGACGCTTTTATCCAAAGCGACTTCCATTCCTTAACTACAGGGGACAGTCTCCCTGGAGCAACTTAGGGTTAAGGGTCTTGCTCAGGGACCCAGTGGTGGTGCTAAAGTTAGGATTCGAACCCATAACCTCATGCGCCAGAGGCAAGTATCCTACCACTAAGCCACCAATAATTATTAATAATAATAATAATAATAATAATAATAATAATAATAATAATAACACACAATATGTTAGAATTTTTTCATTTCTTGGTGGTTATGATAGTGAAAACGTAGGTTTTATACTTACATTTAATTTATACTTTCACTGGAAACCACATAGTCTAATTTCTAAATTCTTCAATTTGACCTATTTACACCCACTATGTGATACATGTGTAGGGAATGGGTAGAGAACCCCTAGACCCTCTGTGACCACTCACACGGCGCAGGCCCCCCCCCCCCCCGGTGGAGGGCCATCCACGCACTGAAAAGATCCAAGACCCCAAGCCAGCAGGGCGGCTCCCACCGCAGTGACCCAGCTGCTCACCCCCCGACGGGAGGCCGCTCTTCCCACCAAAATCTCATGTAACCCCCCTGGCCTGACCTCTGATAGTTTTAAGTTGGCCTGACTCTGATAGTTTAAAAAAAACAAAAG
>JBBJLR010073063.1:0-5000 GCA_037577145.1 Brachypetersius gabonensis
TAGATTACTCGTTACTAAAAAAAGTATCGCCGTTAGTAACGCCGTTTACTTATAGCTCCGTTATTCCCATCACTGCTGATTTTGTGGTGGTATTTTCTCAAAATTTGTGAGAAATTTTGCTTTTTTTTTCTCTTGGTAAACCCCATCCATGGACTACATGGTCCTAATAAGGTAGAAAATGGATGGGATTTGAACAAAATTGACAGGCGGACAGATTCATTGCACTAATTTTAGTTTTTTATTCTTCTGTTCTTCTGTTCTTTTGATGTAATTACCCCAATAAACCCAAGATTTCTGAATATATGCCAACACTGTCATTGCCCTCATTATTCCAAAAATCTTACATTCCTAAATTAACTTAAATTCCTAAATAAACTTAAGAGCACAAATATAACAGGCTTTAAAGCTGAAATAATAGGTCTACATCAGACAAAACTTGACTTGTATTCTCTCAATTGCCTCAAAAACAGAGATAACTTGTGAAGATCAGCTCATTAGAAAAAGAGTCATTTGAACAAATCCTGTCTGACACTATCAACATTTCAGTGTAGCTTCAAACTTCACATCTTTACAGAAATGTTAATGTGACGTTACATCTCAGTTTCATCAAGTGACTCATCATCTACTTCCAAAAGACCACTCTCAAGTCGCTGATTATAGTACAGGAAAACCAGAGCCCTCAAGTTACTGCATGATGTGGAGCGCCTTCTGCTTGACAGAACAAGCTTGTAAATACTATTGCTGCGCTCAGCATCAGCAGAATTGGACACTGCATCCTTGTAGCGCAATGCCAGTTTGCTCATGACAGGGAGCCTCTCTTGTGCACCATGCCAAAAAACATCAAGGTTCACAGTCCCACTCACAGCTGCTTGGAGTGCTGCTGGTTCAAACTTGCTGAAGTAGTTGTTGATCTCTTCAGACGGTACTGAAGAGAAGCCAGGGATGGCATTGTAGCTGTTAGGGCTATTTACCATGAATGGGATGCATCTTGGATGGAAGACTCTCACCTGCTTCAGAAACTCAATGCCAGGTTATCCATTTGTCACGTATTTGGCCAGTTTTTCTTCAGCAGCACTGAATGCTTGTTCAACCTGGTTGATGACTTTAGATTTCTGCTCTTGAGACAACGGGAACTGAGAGGAGTACTCAGCACAAACTTCTTCATGAAGCTCTTTGTTTGCCACCAGGTTCATCTGCAAGTCTTCAAGGTAACTAAAGACCTTAGTTGTCACAGGAATTCTGCTTTGAAACACATCCAACATTTGCAACATCACTTTGCATTTGTCTGCACCAATGCTCAACTGGACTTGTAGACAGATGACTTGCAGAGGATCTTCAAATATTTCATGAAGTTTCTCCAGTGACTGCGGAGCACTACGGCCACATACCTGAAAGAGAAAAAGGAAGAAAGACAAAATAATTTGCAATGAGATGATAAATAAAATTGGTCAAAATTGTACTTTTTAATAGAAATAATACTGGGACTGACAATAAAGCATAACTAGTTATCCATATATTATAATTTAGCTGTGTCCCAGAGATGAACTATGCAATGTTCTGATGTATCACCACTTTCTTGCATACCTGCATTTCTGACTGAAGAAACTCCCGGTACAGAGGGAAGTGCCTTGTGTGGTATTCTGCTGCAGAGAACCAGGAGTTCTAATAGACGGCACAAGGATTTGGTGGCATTGCTGCTTTAAAGCTTTGCAAACTGGCTGCCAAGTGAGACAGGTACCTTTTTTTTTGCCCTCCTGCCATGAAGAACATCTAACTAAAGCATTGAGTTCAGTGAAGGGTTTGCGAAATGCACCACCAATCAAAGTCATGATGTGTGCCATGCAGGTTCTGTAAACTGACTGGAAACAAGGACTTCAAAGCTTCCCGATAAGCTTTCAGCATGTAGGCTGCATTGTCTGTATCAAAGACAGTGACATTTTCATTGGCAACGTCATACTCTTGAAGTTTTTTGACCACTGACATTGAAACTGTGGAGTGGTTGCATACATCCAAAAAAATGGAGTCAGCAAGATACGCTAAAATTCTTCCAGAGTGATCTTTTTCCAGAGGTGCAACTAAAATGTTGAGCACACATCTGCCCTCAACATCTGGTGTCTCATCAAAGATGACGGCCACAGGTTTCCCCGATACTTTTCTTTTCAATTCTGCCTTTTCCTTTAAATAAAGATCTCCCAGATATTTCTCTTGGAACTTAGGAATGCTGCCACCATTTATGACCTTTTCTGACAGAAACTGCCTCACCAGAGGATGGTCAGTCTTTGAAAGAGGTATGTTGAGTGCAGTGCACATGCGGACCCAATCTTCACATATCTGCAAAAACAGAACCACTTAATGACTTTAAATAATAATGAGCAACCACCACCATAAATAACATCAGATCTGCACCAAAATTTTTAACCTAACAACTATACTTGCAAGACAACATCAACATGAAAACACCTTTATAATTAACTTCAATTACACAGACATTTACTGTTTCAAGTAAATCATAGTGGAAACAAACAAATTTATCCCCTTTAGTCGTTCTGTGGTGCGTCTAAACACTTCTTTATGACTTTACTAATAAAATCAATTAAATATACATTACATTGAAATTAAGTGATATTACAAATGTTTACGTTAGCATGCTAAATGCAAACGTTTTCTCATTCTATTTGGTGAGCTAGTGTTAGTTAGCTCTGCAACCTGAACAAACTTGCTAACTTAGCAAATAGCCTACGTTCACTAATATGAACTTCTTACCTTGTTCCGTTCGGCTGCTGCCATTATCGATCTCGTTTCAATTTCAGTCATCGTTATCTGCCTTCTCATATTCAAACTTTTAACTGCCTTCTGATGTTTGTGTCCTTGTTGATGGTAATTTACTGTAGATTTCCTTCGATGGTCAAGAACTTACCTCCACTCTCATGAACAATTTGCCGCCATTCTCATGAAGAGCTGAGGGATATTGTTTTGCTCAGTCCTTTGCAACGATAAATGATGGTAAATGAGACTTGTCTCTCTCCTTTTCGCTGGCCATCATTAAAACGGTGCGTGTCAGCAGAGCAGTGATCGTGCACGGGAAATACTGCCAACCACAGGCGTTATAGAACAGTTGTGATTTTCCATGAAGGATTTTGGGTGTTTTTTTGCAAAAATTATGCGACGGAACAGAAAATATGTGGCATCGCGAAAATATGCAGTAAATTGCTGATTTCACGTGATTTTATGCGATCGCAAAATCGCGAAAAACTGGTGGGACTGTCTAATGTTTCCAGTGTATAGTACGGGCTACTGCGGTCACGTAGCTGGTAAAAGACAGTTGTATTCTCTGTAGTGAGATTAAGGATATTTCCTTGAAAGCCAAGCAGTTGAGATCAGTGCCTATAGCCCCGTTGTTGTAAGACTCCTCAAATTTTACACATTCTCATCTGATCACCCTGGTTTGCAGAGGTGCTAACACTAACATCAGCACGGTTGTCCAAAAAACAGAGAAGTACAACATCTGAGTTAATGTATGTATTCACACACCTTTACATTTGCAATAGTAGCATGCTAACTGGACTGTTAGCTACAGTGGCCCTGAAGTGCAAACCACAACAACAAATTGAGAAACACAAACTAATTCAGAAACGACAACAAAATTGAGAAACACAAAAACTATTTAAGAATCACAAAAACAAAATTGAGAAGCACAAAAAACGCATTCAACTGCGTTCGTGCATTTCCAGAGAAATTAAATTAACCCACTGGTACTTCAGAGGATGGCATGAAGGAACTAAAAAAATACGCTTGTGCTCATTACATCTAAGCACAGAACAACTGACATGCTTCACTCCTTTACTCGTTTGATCAGGCCATCGTAATTTCTAGCCATTGCAGGACCATAGGCAGGCTAGGGGAACTTTTATTAATGGTAAACAATCTCATAAAGTGAAATTTTCATGTCATGTCATGGAGTTCAGTGGATTTTGTAGTCTTAACTTGAAATTTGTTTGTTACAGTTAGTGGTAATTTACTGCCTTTTTAAAAATTTTCCATTTTATGAAAAGTCAAATTTTATATTGTTTAATACAATATAAAAAAACAATTAGTATGAGCTACACTGTCCATTTTTAATTCATTGTGTGATGCCATGGGAAAAAACTAATTTACATATACTGGAGTAGTTTAGCACCACCCATTCGAACTGAAGTTATAAGGAATATTTCAGTCTCGACTGCAAGCTTGTTTTACGTAAAAGCAGAGTAAAAAAACTGCCAGGTTAATTCTCAAAAGAGCTTGGAAAATCATCACGTAAAAATGAATTATTGATTTTGTTCAAGAAAGTACACAATTATTTGAGACTTATGGAAATGTCTCAGTCCTCAATCTAAGCAGTACAGGGGTAAATGAACTGCTGAGAAAATTGCTGTGGCAACCCTTTTTCCCTTCACTGATCTCTATAAAGTGTTGGGTTAGAATAAGCACAGTTAGCAGCACTTTTTTATGCCTTAATTTTTTTTTTTGACTACTATTGTATACTGGGCTGTGACATAGTATTTTACTCTTAATTTTATTCTTAAGTTTCTTAATTTTGCTTCTCCTAACCTTGTACTGTCACCTTTCTGCCATGATCAAACAAATTTCCCACTTGTGGGACTAATAAAGGTTTGTCTTATCTTATCTTAACCTTGAAAATAAGCAGTTCCAATATAGCAAGAATGAGCAGATTCCAGACAGCATGCAAAATAATTACAGCATCCACAAAGTCCATCGAATGCTATATCCGACGGGCTCCTCAGCAGGGCTTAATTTGTGGCCAAACCTCCCAGATTAAGAACAGAAACCTATTTGGATCCGACACAGCCTCGGAGACAATCAAAATCAGTGAAAAAAACTTTGAGTAGGGCTGTAACGGTACATGTGTTCGTACCGAACCATCACAGTACACGGGTCACGGTTCGGTACATGATGTCTTTCGGAGAATACACGGTACGAGGGAGAAGACGTGATTGAAG
>JBBJLR010073074.1:0-10923 GCA_037577145.1 Brachypetersius gabonensis
ACACACACACACACACACACACACACACACACACACACACACACACACACACACACACACACACACACAAAATCAGCTTAAAACCCGCATGAACCACTGGAGCCACAATTTACAAAGATTAATTAAACATATTCTGGAAAGCAAGTATAAGTCAACATGATTTCTTTCCATTTCTGAAATCATAGCATTAAAGGGCCCATGTCTTATTTTTTTCTTGCAATAATTAGTTTTAACCTGATTTCAACATGTGCGATTTATGTAGTTTTATTCCCCCCATTCGTAATAACTCCAGTGTGAATGGGTGGGGCTAAACTCTTACAGGCGAAAAAGGCGTACATTTTAAAATGCAATTCATGTGTCATAAAAACACATCCATAATTGGACTGTATGGGCCGAGAGTTTCCATACATGAAACCCTTCATTCATAAAAATATGGGACATTTGGTTTTCCTTGACATGGGTCCTTTATAGAAAATCACTACAGAATTGTGATTCCACCACCATCATTATCAATCATACTTCCATTGCTTTAAAACTAAAAACACTCACATACTGCTCTGGATCACGCTGTTAAATTAAAAACACCAAAAGTTAATCCATCACTTACTCATGTATAGGAAAACTATGGCGTTTTCACAGCATAGGTTACATTACATTGTAAGTCAGAAATATCTTTGTGACCAGTTTCAGAATATGAATATGCATTTAGAAATGACGGCGAAATGCCTGTGTGGAGGAAAACAAAATCCAGTCAGTTGCTTACCCGTCTACCTTGTTCCTCTGTGCGGTAGGCATGGCGATAGAGGCAGGAAAACACAGCACCAGGAGGCATCAACTCACTAGTCTCATTCCAGCTGTGTGTGTGGCAGAGCCGGGAAGCATCATTCTGACACTTTCGATACAAAATTGGATCGAGCCTAAGGAGAAGTTTATACTGAAATTACATAACGCTCCAAAACATTCAACTGGACCATCCAAGCAGCAAAACAAATCCAGGACCAAGGTCAGGAGAGAAAATAACTGTCTCAATTCACAGTATACTATTTTTTTAGAACACATTCACTGCATTACAATCCAAATTTTACAACATTGATACAACATTTAGATACAAATATAAACTACTAAATATATAAATGTTAAAATTCATTTTTTTTCATATTTGAAAATAGAGATCATTGGCCAAAGTGCATGCTGAATTGAATGCTATTATACTCAATTGTAATTAAATCACATAATCCAAATTTGATGCAGCTGGATCACCACCTTCATCCATGCATTTTTACAGCTTTAATCAGGACTGCTGAAGGGTGACTAAGCTTTGTGTGATTTAAGTCAAGACAATACAGTAACATCTCTAAGCTAGTCTAATGTTGTGTGCTGCAGTGATGAGTAAGAGGATGCAGCTGTGCCTCCACTACAAACTGCCACAAAGATCATTACAAGATCTCAGTCATTTGAAGCTTCTGAAACAGGAGCAAACAAACCCTTCACCACAATGAGTGGAGTGGGCAGTCAGTCACAATGGGCAATTACACAAAATTGCCACTTCAGAGTATTCCAATTAAAAAGTACTTGTGTCTAATGGGCTGTGAATGACATGACGAGCAGCAAAAAGGCTTTATTACACTACATCTTTGTGTGCACCTTAATGTCCCTGTTCACATTAAAAAGATGAGAGTGATGTATTGATGGAAAGGGTCAACTCCCAAATGTCATAGCTCACACTGCAGCCAAACAGTGGAGAGCTTACAGCTTATCAGAGCAATCAACAATTATTTTAATCAAAAACATTAAAAAGACCAAGACTTTTCTTTCAACGTTCTCTTCCTCCATTATTAAAAAGTCCATTAAATTTTTTTTCAGGTGAAAGTAAAAAAGGGAAGCGCATAAAAGACAGCATCATAAGGGTTCTGTGCAAAATATGACATTAAGTCTCATTAAGAGAGTAACATGACTTACTTCCAGTCTCTGGAGATAAAATACTGCAGCTCCAGAAGCCGGTGCTCACAGTCTTCTACCATCTTCTCAGTGTAGAGGTGTTCCATCAGACATGAAAGGATCCTACACACCCACGCAGACACACAGACACAGGAAATAAAATACTGTAAAAAAAAAATAAAAACACAAAGAAAACATGTTCCAGGCACTTTAAAAACTTTGTCTAAACAAATCTACTACTCATGGTGTATTTACACACAAATAATTAAAACTATGTAGGGAAAGATTTCCTAATAAAGTATTAATGAAGAGAGGTAAAAAAAACCCCAAAAAACCCTGAGGCATTGAACAACGATGAAAACCTTCTACACTCCATTACAATTACAAAATAAAGAGAAATATTCTCTATTGTGATAAACACATGTAATTGTACATGCATGGGACAAGTACTAACAGACACAGAGCACACAGGGTTAACTGAACTCACATAGGGTCTCCATTGCGAATGTGTTTGCAGGCTGTCTGTATCACAGACTCACAGGCTTCATTGAGAGCTCGGTCAATGCGGTAATCAGCCCCAGGGTCTGCGGACTGGATGAGCGTCTGAAGCTATGGAAGACAAAATACATCAATACAAATTGGTCAAAAAGGACAGACACATTTCTTAACTTAGGCTAGGTTAGAAACTGGTCAGTGATGGTGTCAAACACACGATAAAAAAAGCTCATTTTATTAAAAGTGTAAAGCCTGAATTACATTATGAGTTCTGTATTCTTCAAAGCCACAAATTACAATCAGACCTGGTCACAGTTGGACAACTAGTCTGCAACTTATGGAACATTTAGAATGGGTGGATGGTACAGAAAATCGAGTTGCAAGTTGCACAGACTAATCCCCCCCCCACCCCCCACCCCTTTTGATGCCGTTTTAAACTCTTTTTTTTTTATATTTTCAACTGTAGTGTATGCTGATTCCAGAAAATCTATGAATATATGCATCACTCCTATCAATATGCAGTTAAAAATGAAGGAAAAACATTAAGTTTTCCATGCCCATTTTGCTATCAGCATCTTCTTGCAATGAGAATGTGTCTTCGGGCAAGTTTTCACAATCTGTTATGACTTCAAAACTTGTGTAGTTTTGAAGTTTACAGAACAATCTGTCCTTCATGCATCATTTCTTGTGGCTTTATACAAGTTTACAAACCTGTCATTTTGAATCTGTTTTATTCAGTTCCAGTATGGCATTTCAAAAACAACAAGCTGCTTCCTACACCTTTTGTACCCAGTTGACAGTTGTTCTGCTCTCATGAATGGTGAACTATGGAGGAAGTTCGTACAATTATGACAACCATATTTTCTTGTATGATCACTTGCAGATACACGGGTGCTTACAGCATTCTGACAGAGGCTGTCCACCGGGCCCTTGTCCCCTCTACCCACTCTCATAAGACAGTGGAGGGTCCGCCCCTTGCGGTGCAGGCCAGAGCAGTGGTTCTCAATCTCTCCTCGACAGTGCAGCACAATCTCTGGGCTAAGGGAGAAATCCTCCATCAGCATTCGCCTGTAGTCAAGCATTTCCCCCTGACAGTCTCCACTCACCATGCGGCCTGGGTCAAAACACATCAGCAAGGGGCATTAGTAAAAAGCACATTCACACAAGAATGTTGGATCTTATAAAAGCTTTACATTTGCAATTCAGAGGTTATAATACATTTACCTTCCAGACTGTGATGCATTTTGTGCTAAATGTGGTATTAAGTAAGGTCTTTGAGGATTTTTGTTCAATGAACGGTGTGGGTGGTCAAGGAAGTGAAACATGAAACATTCATTTTCCTGACTTGCTTGTGCGTGGTGACGTCAAAACAAGCTTTAAGAGTGGGCAAAAGTCACTACACTGTAATGGGAAAAAAACTTTTTTTGTTGTTGTTTTTTTAAGATAATCAATTGTGCTGAAAATGACTTGGACCATGTAAACAGTAACACTATCAAGGTAAAATGGGGTCAGGTTGACTGAGGCATCCACACTATTGCAACATTCTTTTAGTCTACTAGAAAATAATAGGATTTCCAAAAACAAATAGCCAGGAACCTGATACTTTAATTATCTATAAGGGGAAATCTTGAAGAATTAATTTCCTTGTTAACAAAATGTTTTAGGTAACTCCAAAAATTGCTCAGAGCTGTGATGGCTGATTTATGAATTTTGTAGCTGTAGTCCTCAGGAGCAAAATACAGTAAGGAACATTTACTGTAATTTGCATAACACAAAAATGAAACACCCAAAGTTAGAGCTGGTGTACATATTTTCTAGAGGGACAGTTAGTTTCTCTCTCTCTTTCACACACACACAAACATTTACTGACCTCTGTGAACTGCGGACTCCAGGCAGAGGAGCAGGTATGAAAGTCTAGCTTCTCTGGCTCTGGGCAGGTTGGTGTCCAGGTTACAGCGATATTTACGGAGGTCAGCCTTGCAGGCTTTGGCTAGTGAGTAACTGACCTTATAGTCCTGAGCAATCAGCTTTTGCCTAGTGGTTAGGGCGTCTCTGCACTGTGGACAGACATGCTTATTTAGGCTACAGACTCACACTGACACCACAAAAAGCC
The DNA here is from genome assembly GCA_037577145.1 of Brachypetersius gabonensis. Classification (NCBI taxonomy): domain Eukaryota; kingdom Metazoa; phylum Chordata; class Actinopteri; order Characiformes; family Alestidae; genus Brachypetersius; species Brachypetersius gabonensis. The sequence continues at coordinate 4,547 of JBBJLR010073074.1, forward strand.
ACATTCATTCCTGAGGGTTTTTTGCAGGCTAGCAGTTAAGCAACTATTGTGCCTCACAAACTATTTTAAAATCACGGTTGCTTGGACAGAGAGTGAATTCTCCATTTTACTTCTCCTTCACTACATTTTTCAGTATAGCACATGATCTCATGCAACAAAAATGTCTAGATGAACAGCACACCTTTTCAGACATCGCTTCTTCAAACTTGTGGTTGAACAGACATTTGTAGACCCTTCCTTCTCCAGCTTGAGTCTGCAAGTAAGAAAAATATATTAAGTCATAATAATTGGCAAGTGGCCTTTACTGCACACATTGCAACTGCATCGGCTGATCCTGTCACTATAACACAGTTTGATTTAAGGCCCAGGAGAAGAGCTACCTATCAATTATCTTTTGAGGTTGTTAGCTGCATTAAAGACAAAGGCATGGTGGACTGACCACCTTCAGTTATCCATCAGTGGCTAGTATATAGTAATCAACAGTAAATAGTGACAATTTTTATTCATTATGCAAAAACACCTCTGATGTATAGAACTTACTAATGTGTGAGCACTTACTTCTGAAGGTTTAACATTTTGGTTTATTGGTTTTACTCACTTCCAAGGGTTTAATTATCTTTTTGGAGACTTAAGAGACAATATGGACTCATCTGAGAAATTATATTGATATACACCTTCATGGTAAAAACACCCAGAAATGTACCCATCCTAACCACTAGCATCACACTGAAATATTATAACAATCTTTCTGTGAAGAACACAAATGAATGATCAGCCTTGCCAGTTATTGATTGAGAGTTTTGGCTTCTCAAACAAAGGTCACTAAATTGTCCATATTGACTAAGCCCTAAATCAGTAGCAAAAAAAGTGTTTGTGTGTTTGGCTGTGGTGAATGTACATTTTCGCAGAAGCGCTCCCGGTCATCTCGGCAAGAAAAGTAAAGATAGCGGTCCAGGTGGAAGTCATCGGATGAGAGCTCAGCCACCCGCATGATGGCCTTCTTGCAGTCCTCTCTGATTTGATGAGACTTGTCCTGCTGCTCCGCCTCCCCGACTAAGGCCTTTTCCAAACACGCAATGACTTCACCTTGAGAATGGACATCCTGAGAGAAAGAGAGAATAGATGAATAGTTATTAAAACAGAAATGCAAATGTTGGAAGCTGCTATGACAGGAAAACGAAAAATGAAACTGAGCTACAGTAACTTCAGTAACATTCCATAAAAAGAATGTGTGGAGGAAAATCACCAAGGGATTCCACTCCCACTTAAATATTTTCTGGCACCTAATATCTAAAGCCCTTTCAAGAAACCACCCTCTAATCCCATTTCATAGTAAAATGTAAGACAACAGAACAGATGTGTCACAATCTGCTGCGTCCTTAACTGCTGAATAGCTTCAAAATGGGTGTTCAAAAAGAACAGTACAAGCCTAAAGGCACACACTCAAACATATCTGACCTTTGGCAAATCCCCCAATTATAAATAAATAAAGAAAGAAAGACAGAAAGAAAGACGGAAAGACGGAAAGACAGACAGACAGACAGACAGACAGACAGACAGACAGACAGAAAGACAGAAAGACAGAAAGAAAGAAAGAAAGAAAGACAGAAAGAAAGACAGAAAGAAAGAAAGACAGAAAGACAGAAAGACAGAAAGAAAGCTGACTGCCCTCCAAACTGCTGCCATTTAACAGTGCCATTTCATCACTACTCCCCAGAGTACCTTCTGAATTACTTTGGCCAAGCTAAGCATCTTCAACAAAGTGCCAGTCTGGTTAACCTTTAACTTGCCGCTGTTGTCTCATGACGCCAATGGCCAGTAAATCCAAACCCTTGCCTTTATGCAAACAATGTAAAAGAATGATCAATGTTATGCGAAACTGTGTTTATTCTGACCTGAACTTTGCGACAAAGTCCCTTGTAAAATATAAATAAATTTCATTTATTGAGATTTTGAAACTCTTGGACAAGGTGGGAAAAAACACTATAGAAGCAGAAATTTGTACAAAACAAACTGAATTTGGCCACACAGGATGTGCATCCCCATTGTGTTCCACAATTAAAACAAATGAAAACTAATTATTTCCTAAATATGGTAAATCGCTAAAGGAAGGTTTCACCAAAAATCTGACTTTTAAACTGTCTACGCTTGATGTTACTCAGAACTAGAATATGTGAACTCACTTTTTCTCCAGTGATGATGCTTCCACAGTGCAGGGCATTGATGTCCTCTCTGCACTTGTCCATGAAGCCACATATGAGGCGGTAGTTACTGAAGACGATACTGGTCATCTTTGTGATGTACTGATGGCACTGGTACTCAGTGATGTTGCCACGGTGATCCACCAAGCAGGACACCAGATAGCCTTTACCTCTCTCCTCATCTGCACATTCTTTAATCTGGGGTGGGGTGGGGTGGGGTGTGGTGTGGTGGTGGTGATGGAGGGGGGGGGGGGGGAGTAAGCAGAACCACAAATTTAGAATAACATTATAATTAATAAGCTAAGTTGTTAATTATTATCAAATCTAGCTACACTATTAATACATTTTTCAGCCTCTTGTGACTGTCCCTCATCTCTTTCACAAACATGTGGACAAGAAAGAAAAAATAAACAAGACTAATAGACACACAAGTTTGTTGTGATGGCTCAGTGATATATGACATATGGACACACACCAGAAGCAAAAACAGAAAGACGAGATTCAGCTCCCTGATTTTTATACAGTACATGCAAAGAAGCTTAATGTGTCCCATATTAAACAAAATCTTGCAAATAATGATCGTGCAATATTAATGATTAGTTGAGGCTGCATAGCAATGCAATAAAGGGTGGGTGGGACAGATCACTGCTGGATTAAGGTAGGATCTTACCTCTGATATGGTACTTCTACACACTTCAACTGCCACAGACTCAAACTTTGAATCAGTTGTCAAGTTCAATTTATAGTTCCACAGCAACTACAGGACAGAGAGAAATAGTGTTATAAACTAAAACAGATGAAAGAATAACAATATCCAGGTGTTTCCAAAACAGTTCTGATAGAACCACTGACTTGATAATGTTTGACTGCTGTCATAACAAATGTGTGAATTGGTCATGAAAGGTTTGCTCAGTGAGACAGAGAGCTGAGAGCAGAGTCATCATTCTCCAACAGGCCAATCTCCAACACAGAGCATAAACCAAAACGCTGAAATGTTCACAGTTTTATCTGACAACATTATATATGCCTGTTTTTAGACCTGGTTAAAATGTAGCACTGTGTGTGATAGTTTAAGAAGGATAAGGAGTAAATATAAAGCCAATAAATGAACATTCTCCAACCAATCATTTGGCTGTATATATTCTGAAAAAGAAATAAGCCAAATGAACCAGTGTGAAATGGTAAACAAGCTTCCAAAGAATGCCCATTAACTACAAACAGTTATGGGACACCAGACAGCGTTCCAGTTTTTAGGATTCACTAACGATGTGTATTAGATATGAATAAGATTAATTTCTCTTCTATCCAAATCTCAACATGAATTACTTATAATAGTACAAAGTATTCATATTATTATAATTATAGCCTCCATTATAAAAAAAAAAAAACACTCTTAAGTATAAAGCAGCAAACAGCAAAAAAACAGCAGAGAGCTTGTAAATTGACTGTAGATGAATTAGGGACCAAACCAAACCGGCAGTCTGGCACACTGTGATTAGAAATCAAGTTCTGGTCTTATGGGCCATAACCACGAGCAGGGACCTTAACCGTGCTTCTCAAAAACATTGCAAATAGATATTTCCTAGGACTTTATGACCGACACAATACAGATGCCTATGAAATTTTCAGCAATAAACTCATTCCCTGGACTCTTAACCTAGTCAGTAAATAAACTGCACACAAGTGTCTCTGAGTGACTGCTACTGGGACAGCTGCTCATCGCTGATGTTATATTTTAAACGTAATGTGAATAGCCAGTTACACTGTCTCAAAAAAGGGAAAAAATATAAAAATATAAGAAGAATATATGGTAATTAAACAATAAGTTATATAATAGTATATACCCAGACAATAATTTAGAAGGGTAATTAAATAATGTTTTATTGGTCAAATCTACCAGAGTAGAGGCACCACAAAGAATTCACATCATTACTTTTTAATTTACATAATTAAAAAAATTGTAGCTATTAAAACAAACAAACAAAAAAAACCCCCAAATTACCCACAAGTTCACAATATTTATGGACAGAAAACGAAAGATGACTAATTCATGATTCATCCTTTAAAGCAGCTCATACGTCTCTGTGGACCAATAAACTGACTTAAATCAGAAGCAACAGAAACAATTGGCCAGGAATTTATAGAATGACTCCTTGTTTAAAAAAGTGACTTGCTATTTTTTAAAATACTTTACAGTCATCTCAGTATACAAAAAAAATCTATAAAAAGTGTGTTTGAACACTTACATGGTTACAGTCTGCAGAAATGTCTGTTTCCTGTAAGAAAAGAGGAAAAAAGGAGTCTCGTAAGAAAAAGCAGGTCATTGTGAATGATTAAACTTTACAAAACCCACAGATCTCAGTGATACAACCTGAATTAAAAGACTAATCAACATATCAGCTTTCCACAGACAATGTTTTAAAAAGGGTCCCTAAGAAATGACTTTCATACACATTTAAATCATATATTAAGCCTTTAAGGTGAGTGGTTCCAATACCCCTTTTATGATTTTAGCACTTGTTAAGCACAATTCTCATATGACACAAACCTGTACATTTTCACTATTTATAAATAAACAAATAATTTAAATGATCTATAAAATTATATGTGCCAAATATATGTGGGTGCTGAACCATCCATGTTTTTAAAGGGATTTTCAAATATTTGACAAAAAATAGCAAATACTTTGTTTTTATCAATTACAATAAAAAAATATATATCAATAACATTCTAAAATATCCAAATTGGTACACTGATACAATATTTACACTATTCTAGCTATATGAAGTCTATCTGTAAGGTGCCATATGCTGTAATCCCACGGCATCCTCAGTTTAGACGTGATGGACTATAAAAAGAAAATATATGTAAGACAAACCTGCAGCATAACAATGCATTGAAACCTTGCGATACAGCATTGCAAAACCATGTGTTAAGTGCTTTGGATAGATATGGAGATGCATTGTGAAGTACAGTGCAACTGCAATGTTTGAAAACCAAAGAAGTGCAGTATTGTGAACCAAACCAAATTATGGCCTGCGTTTTCAACAGCATAAGACTAAACAGAGAGGCTCCATAAAACTCTCAAGCGAGTGAGAGAGCCTGCAATGTCATGCCAGCAATGGAGATTCCAAACACAACTCTCCCTAACCCTAAATAGCGTCAGAAGAGCTGCTAATATCCAGATGCCATTTGATCTTAGCGACTACACCCAAATCAACCATCCAGTTCCACATACCACAACGAACATTTCTATTAGGGATGGGGGGTTCAAACAAATCTTTTGAAACTCTACAATTCTTTCAATTCTGCAGTACTCTCAAGAACAGTAAAATGACATGAAGAATCCTCAGCAAACAGCTGAGCAACAAGAGCAAGCAGATGCTCAGCTTTGACATACTGTCCCTACTGCAGACATGGACTGACCAAGAACAGCACATGTAGCATCATGTACTCTTTTAACTATTATCACTGTGCATTTATTAAACTATTCCGAGGTACTGGCTTTAATTTTAAGTATAATTCATGTCCAGCATTCAACAAGTGGTGGTGACTTTTTCAGGCTATCCATTTTTTTTAAATTACATTTATTATTTTTTGTAGTTGTTAATAATAATAATAATAATAATAATAACATTTTATTAATACAATGCTTAACAAAAAAAACTAACAGATATAGATCTAATGCATCGGGTATTTGAACATATTCTCTTGTTCACCTGTTTGTTTTATTGTTTAAACTATTTAATTAAACTCATTCTCTATCCAATAGGTAAACACCATGCGTGCAGCAAACCCTGCGAACAGAAGCAGATTTTTTCACCATAAAGAAGGTTCAGTGAGAAATTGGCCAATCAATCATCTAAATGGAAATCAAACACCAGGAAGTAAATATAGCAGACACACAAACCCCTACAGAGACGTCACTCTATCCTTTATATTGATGTTCCCTGCGGCTTAACTACAGGCAGCTGCAAACACAAATGCAGATCTTTAACCAGGGCCACTTCCTGGAATAGCTCCTGAGAGGGAAAGCAAAAATAGCTAAATATTCATCTTATATCCACCATGCTTATAATCACACTGAACAAACCCACATCCACGGGGATGGTGGTGGCCTAGTGGTAGGATACTTGCCTCCGGACCAAAAGGTCACAGGTTCGAATCCTACCTCCA
>JBBJLR010073105.1:0-10921 GCA_037577145.1 Brachypetersius gabonensis
CACACACACACACACACACACACACACACACACACACACACACACACACACACACACACACACACATATATATACATTTACACATTTACTAGGGCTGTAACGGTACATGTATACATGATGTCTTTCGGTGTACCGTTACACCCCTAATATATAACGATTCTGTCTATTTCTCCCACCACCAGCCGAGCCCTACTCCAACCCTCCGGCTCCGGACGGCCATGATCCAGATGACCGCCGCTCCTCCCTTCAGTAAGAACTCTGGAATGTTCTTCAAAACGATAAAAATTTTCATCCTTTTTTGACCAGAAATGTCTCAAATGTGTAATTTTTTTCAGATCAAAACTCACCAATGAGGACTTCAGGAAGCTTCTGATGACGCCCCGGGCGGCCCCGCCCTCGGCCCCGCCCTCCAAGTCTCGACCCCATGAGTAAGCCCGTTCTCTTTATGTAAACCGTGTTGTCAGAATGATTCCTGTAATTTACCATTTTTTTTCTTTAGGATGCCCCGGGAGTATGACGAGGACGAGGACCCTGCCGCTCGCCGCCGGAAGAAGAAGAGGTAAGATAGAGAGTATACCTTTCTATGGAGAGAGAGAGACACAATGCCTTCCTGGGGGGGTGAGAAAGAGACTATCCCTTTCTATCCCCATAGAAAGGTATAGCCTGTCTGTCTCTCTACATACAAAGACATAGTCTCTTGACCTGTCTATCTCAACTTAGAAAGGGGTAGTCTCTCTTTCTCACATAGGAAGTGCTCTAAAATGTCTTGTTTGTGATTCTTTTCATACGTAGCTACTATGCCAAGCTGCGGCAGCAAGAGTTGGAGAGGGAGCGGGAGCTGGCGGAGAAGTACCGTGACCGCGCCCGTGAGCGCAGGGACGGCGTCAACAAGGACTATGAGGAGACGGAGCTCATCAACACCACAGCGAATTACAGGGCCGTGGGACCCACCGCAGAGGCGTAAGAACGATTAAAAACAGATTTTCAGATCCCTTATGAAGCGCTGCTTTTGGACATTAAAATGTTAGGAGATTGGCAGACGGGTGAGGAACGAGACATCACGGACATGACATAAAATGTCTCGGGATGTCTCAGGAAGTCAACATCACGACATCCTTAGTGGCGTACAGACGAGGAATGAAGTGTCCTGAGACGTTCCGAGATATCCCGAGGCATCCAGAAATGTCCTGAGATATCTTGGGACATCCTGGGTTGCCTTGAGATGTCTTGGGATGCTTCGTGTCGTATCCAGGACATCTTGGGATGTCTTTGGACGTCTCTGGAAGTTTGGGATGCTCAGTTTTAGCAATATACAGACAAGAAGTGAAACATCCCACGAAATCCTTAGATGTCTCGAGACGCTTTGTTTCGTGTCTCTGACTTCTCAAGGTCTGAAGAACCCTCACAAACTCCTTCCTCACAGTAAAAGTGTGAGATCGGAATGTCCTGAGCATCCTGAGACTCCCCGAGACATCACAGGCACAAAAAGAAGTGTTCTCGAGATGACCCACCTCTCTTCCATGTCTCATTCCTCAGGGACAAATCGGCGGCGGAGAAGCGACGTCAACTGATCCAAGAGTCCAAATTTTTGGGTGGTGACATGGAGCACACTCACTTGGTGAAGGGACTGGACTTCGCCCTCCTGCAGAAGGTGAGGAGGTTAACGCCTAAAGCTAATACACACACACACATTCTAGATCGTACAACCCCGATCGGAAGACGATGAAAAATATATATTTCTAACACCTGGTTGCGCCTCCTGATGTTCTTCATTCCTACGTCCTAGAACCTCCAATCAGAGTCTTTGGAACTGGAGCATTGTTTAAAAATTAGTTGTCAAACATTCTCCAATTCTAAGGCCAAGCATGTTTTAAAAAAGTTTTACACGTTTTAGAACATCCTAGAACCTCCAGACTCTTCAGACCCAGAAATTGTAGCTACATGTCGCTTTTTTACCATTTATCTAAAAAGATTTCTTGACGGAATCTGTCGCAACCATGAATTTTTTTTCACGCAATTTTTTTAAATGTACATGTTATGTCAATTGTATGTTGTACTATGAGTTTTTTGTACTATTACATTTTTTAAAATTGTTCAGGGTACAAATAAATAAATAATCAAATATGAATATTGTGCATAGAACGCTCTAGATTCGGTGCAAAGTAGTGCGCAATTTGCCCAAAAGATTTCTTGCCGGAAATCGGCATCATGTTTGTGTTCTGTTTTATTGTGAAAAGTTAAAGTACATTTTTATGTTCTTTTCTTCACAGGTGAGAGCCGAGATCACCAGTAAGGAACGAGAGGAGGAAGACTTGATAGAAAAAGTGCAAAAAGAAGTCAAGTATGTTGGGGGTGGGGGAATATATATATCCACCCACGTATAGTGAAAAAACATGTGACGTGGTTAAAAAAAAGCCAAAAATTGTTGTTGTTTTTTTTTTTTTTTAATAGTGTAAACCCTAAATATGACCCCAAAATACGTTTAATTTCATTTAAAACTCTGATTAATATATTACCCTTAACGAAAATGTAAAGGTAAACCCGTATCCGTACTGTACAGTTTACACTGAACTCCAGCAGTGCTAGAATGTAAATACCGATGTGACCCCTGTATAGACTGGACTGTATTTCATGCACATGTGTATTCTTTGGTATAAGTGGTTAATTATCGTAATAAATTCATTTAATTTACAGTAATAAAAATACAGGCTTTAAGAAGAACAAAACGAAAAACACAAGTACACTTGAGACGCTCCACGGGTGAAATTCTGGGCAGCAGCCAATCAGCATCAAGGAGAAATAAATAGCGTGCTTGGATTGGCTATTTTCAAATCTCCCATCTCTGAGTGCAGCAGTGTTTCACAGTCCCAAAATATTTATGCTTACAGTAACCCCTCACTTTTACACATCAGCAGTCGCGGATTCAGTGGAACACAGATTTTTCTCTGAAAATCAAACTGATAAAGGTATGCGGAAATCAAACGCCATTTCTCACTTCAAACTCTACAGTTCGGTAGATCTCCAGGAGACCTTTCTAGCGAGCCCTCTTTTTTTTTTTTTTTTTAGCCCCAGTAGATCAGGGGTTATTTCCGAAAACAGTTCACCTCGCCCGATACTTTTGTCCCGCGACCTTCCAAGTTGCATAGCTCTGTGGGGAAAGCCCTCAGACATTTCAAAATCCACATTTAATAACTGTAAATTAAATTAAAAAGGTGAATATGGGTTTACCTTTACATTTTGTTTAAGGTTAATGCATTAAACTGAGTTTAAAATGAAATTAAAGCGTTCTGGGAGCATATTTGGGGGCATATTTAGGCTTTAGACGATTAAAAATAGGCATTTTTAGACATTTTTTTTAGGAATTCTTTGTCTATGTCTATGTATCTGAATTTCTGTAAATATTTGTTATTCAATTATATTTTTGTCTAATTTAACAAACATATATGAACATTTTATATATTTCCGTGAAAAAAACGGTGACGTCCGGGCCTCGTCTGCCACGTCCCCTTGTATTCCTCCTGTTTATGTTAGGGCAGTGTTAAGCAACCCAGCAGGAGAACGAGGGGTCGTGGCGGACGAGGCCCGGACGTCCCAAAGCAAAGAAATGCGGAGGATATCTGCCTTTTCTGCGCATGTGTGGGGGTTTTCAGAAAAAAAATCTGCATGAGACTGAAACCGCGACTGCTGATCAATATATAAGCGGGGAGTTGCTGCATATGTGTGCGTATACAGTAAACCTCCAGTTTTACGCGGATCGGGACTCGTGGATCCAGTCACGCGTTTTTTTTCAGAGAACGAAACTGATTGTTTTACGCGGAAATATTCAAAACAACGCGGAACCTGCAGATATTCTCTGCTTTTTATTTGCTTTTTTTGTGGCAGTATGTTTTTTTTAAAACTCATTTTAGTACTTCTGGCTCCCCGTGCATAGACTTTAAACCGCTCTCTGTCTCTCTCTCTCTCTCTCTCTCTCTCTCTCTTTCTCTTTCTCTCTTGTGTGCGCGCATTCTCTCTGTCTGTCTCTTACTCCGTTTTACTCTCCTACTCTCTCGCTCTCTCTTACTCTCTCTCGCTCTCTCTGTGTCTCTCTCTCGTTCGTGACTTTTCCATATTTAAACCTCGGGTTTATCTTTACATTTTCTTTAAGGGTAATGTATTAAACTGAGTTTTAATGAAATTAAAGTGTTCTGGGAGCACATTTGGGGGCATATTTAGAGTTTACACTATTAAAATAGGCATTTTAATGCATTTCTTTGACCAAAACACAACAACGCGGTTTTTCATTGTACGCGGGTGCTCGTGTAACATAACCCCCGCGAATAACGAGGGTTTACTGTATAAGTATCTTTGTTTGTGTGTGTTTTGATTTTTTTTATTTTCTTGCAGGAAGGACGAGGACCCTGAGCCAAAGATAGAGTTCAAGACGCGCCTTGGTAACCTTTATTGATTTATTATTAATTTGTTTTTAATTATTAGGACGTTTTAAAAAGTTTAATTTGTTTGCTTAATTATAAATAAACAAAGGAGTAAGAATATAATTTGTTTAATTACCTTCCTGTAAAAGGAATTTTCTATTTTGTAAAAAAATATGTATTCGATTTTTTTTTTTGTATTTAAAAAGTTTTACTCTACATTCCATTAAGATATAAATAAGAATTATTATATCAAATATATTTTAATATAAAATTTTCTCCCACTACTTTTAATTTACAATTTGTGGCTTTTATTTGGATTTTTTTTTTCTAAAAGAAAATATATAATTTGGGGAACAAATATGAATACAAATATTAATTTGGAGGGACCTTTACTAAATAAAAGTAGAATATGTTAAAAGAATATGTCCAAACGTGATTTCATGAATGTTTCAAAATAATTTCAGTAAGTGTTCCTGTAAATTAAAATGGAATCTTTATTTGACTGATTGCACAGGTCGTAATATTTTCCGCACTGTGTTCAAGACGAAGCAGGCGGAGCGGAACGAGCTGTTCCTGCCGGGCCGCATGGCGTATGTGGTGGACCTGGAGGACGAGTACGCCGACACTGACATCCCCACAACCCTGATTCGCAGCAAGGCCGACTGCCCCACCATGGAGGTGAGCACCACTCACAGCTCACCACAGGACTTCATCTCGCTGGATTCCACTACTTCTGTTTTGATAGATTATGATAACTCTTTTGTGTCTAATGTTGGTGATATGCTATATTTGTACGTAGTAGATTTTTTTTTTTTGATCGGATGGACTAATACTTTTATTTTGCTGTCTAATTATTAGACTGTTTTGAGATAGTTAACATTTATATTTATACTTAGACTTTTATTTTGATTGGTCGATTTGAGTAGTATTTTTATTTTGGTGGGCTTAATTATTTTGGTGGGTTTAAATTATAGTTTTATTTTGGTAAGTGTATTCAGTAGTGCATTTTATTTTCATAGATTTCATCAATTAGTAGATTTTTATTTTGGTGAATTTAATTAAATTTTATATTAGATGGTTCTTTTGGCAATTAGATTTTTTATGTGAATTTATTTGTCTTTTATTTTGTCTAATAATATAGATATTTTTATATGTATAACTGGCCTTTTTTTATTTAGTTTTTTTTTTTATTTTTGTTTTTGGTCATTTGATTTAAATTACTAGACTTCACATATACAGTGAATCCTTCACTTTAACACGGATCAGCAGTCGCGGTTTCAGTCCAGGGTGAATTGTTTTCTGAACGTGGATAATGCAGGTCCTTCGCATTTTTTTTCTTTTGAGACGTCAACCACGCCACTTCATCCTTGTGCTGGGATGCTAAGCACTATGCCCAAACATAAACAAGCAGCACAAGGATGAGGGGCTTGGTGGACGAGGCCCGACATCACAACTTTTTTTGAGGCAATATATACATTTTCATACGTTTTAGTGCCAAATTGTAAAGAAAAATATAATTGACTAATTTTGTATATGAACGTAATTTGATATATTTCCATAAAGAAAATTACTATAAAAAATAACTATCAATGTTTTTGTACTGTATTTATGGTGTTTTGATGTATTTATGGTGGTTAATAAACCAAAGAGATATTGTTACGACATACAACGATCATTAGTTCAGTGACGCATGGCGTAAGATACACAGTAACAGTAAATGAGTGTGGGATCGCGCTTATCTATGTGTACTTTTTCTGTTTGTGCTGATTTGTTTGGAGACATTCTGTCCTTTATCAAGTCTTCTCAACTTTTTTTTAGGCTCGTTTTTATTGATTTTTTTCTTAGTTGTGTTTATATGATTTTTACAGCTGTGTTAGGATCGGCATGTGACTGTGGCCAGTGTGTGTTTACACTTACACCAAATTTGGATTACATCACAGTCATAGACTTATTTTGCTAGATATAAAGTTAGCTTTATTCTCCATTTTGCCTTTAGTTTACAGTTGGTTTCTGTTTAGCTTTTAGCTTTAATTTAACCTTTTTAGCCTTTAGCTCACTTATCTTCTTGACTCATTTTATTCTACCTCAATCCTTAAGCTGCATTTTAGCTTATTTTTACCCTTTAGCTTCAAGTTAGCTTTAATTTGGCTTAGCTGAAATTTATAATGTTGGCATCATTGTTGCCTCATTTTAACTTTTAGCTTTGAAATTTGTGAGCTGTGTTTGACCATGTGTGCCCCCCCACAGGCGCAGACCACCCTGACCACCAACGACATTGTGATCAGCAAACTGACGCAGATCCTCTCGTACCTGCGCCAGGGGGCGCGCCACAGGAAGCTCAAGAGGAAGGACAAGGGTAAAGAACACGTTTGTTTTATTGTTTATCCATTGTTTTAGGCTCTTTTTAGCCTTCAGCCTCACTTTAGCTTTGTTTTTTCATCGTCCTCTTTAACTAAGTCCCGCCTCTGTTTCCAGGGAAACCAGACGAGCGCAAGGCACCAGAGGCTGACCTGAAGTAAGTGCCATAGCAACCACCTAGAAACAGCCTGGCGACAACCTAGAAACAAGCACAGTTATTATAGCAATACTAAGGAAATTGTTTACATGTACCATTTACATATATGGACTGTGCTAATGGGTGGAGTCAACGATCTGTATCCATATATGGACTGAATGTACCATTTCCATTTATGGACCTAATGAAAGGTCATAAATGTAATGAGTTCATATGTGGATTGAACTAAAGAACGTAAATAGACTGTGTCCATATATAAACTGAATGAAATGAAGTAAACGGACCATGTCTATATGTGGTCTGTGTGTAACCTCCATATATGGAGCAAATTAATTAATAATTTCCATATATGGACTGAATGAGTGGAAATCCATATATGGAGCAAATGAAAGGATGTAATCATACCATACCCATAAATGGACCAAATTAAAATAAATAAATGTACTATGCAAAGGGGCCAAATAAAACCATGTCCATATATTGACTGATTGGAAGTAAATGAAAGGATGTAAATCTTCAATGTCCACATATGGACCAAATGAATAAATGTAAACATACAATGTTCATATGTAGATTAAAAGAAAGGCCATAAGCATACCATGTCCATATATGGTTGGAACAAACACCAGCAGGTATAAAAATGACGCTTTGCTTTTTTATGCAGCATCTTTGACGACGTTGGCGACTATGCACCCTCCACCTCCCGGAAGGAGAGAGAGAGGGAGCGGCACCGTGAGAGAGAGAGGGAGCGCGAGAGGGAGCGCGAGAGGGAGAGGGAGAGGGACAGAGAGAGAGACGAGGAGAAGCGGCACCACGGCTACTTTGAGAAACCACGTGCCGACGACGAGGTGAGGGGAAAAACTTTCACATAGCAACGACCTCGTCGCTGTAGCAATGGACGTGTAAAAGCACAAAATGAAAGTAGAGACCGGCTATGGAGGAAATCCCTAGTGACCACCTAGAAACACCCTAGCAACCACTACAGTTACCATAGCAAAAGACTAATTTCAGCCTTTGGCTACATAATAAGAGAATAGCGAGAGTCAGAAATACATAATAATGATAGACATGTGTCTCTCTCATGTCTTTCTTCTCATATCTCTATTCTATTATGTATCTCTATTCTCATTATGTATCTCTCTATACTCATTATGTATCTCTACTCTCTCTTTTCTACTGTCTCCCTATGTCTCTCTGTTCTCTTAGGTCTCTTTCTCTGTTGTCTTTTTCATTTTAGCTTTTAGCCTCATTTTAACCTTATTTTAGCTTGTAGCCTGATTTAGTCTCATTTAAGCATTTAGCTTTATTTGGTAATAACTTTTTTCCCCTTCTAACAGGTCCTGGATATCGATAAAGGTAAGTTTGTTTTATTTAAAAATTATATAAAATATCAACTATAGTAACCCCCCTGACAAGGGGCAGTGGCGGATGAGGCACGGATGTCACAGCGTTTTTCGTGGCAATATATGTTATAATGTATTTTAGTGCTCAAGTATTTACGGTCCAGTCTATACAGGGGTTTATACTGGAGACAGCAGTTCAGTATAAACTGTACAGTACAGATACGGGTTTACATATTCTTTAAGCTGAGTTTAAAATTTCACTATATGTGGGTGCTCTTGGAGCGTAAGCCCTGCGAAAAGCAGGAGGTTACTGTATATTTTATATAGAATTTATTAATATCAACCTTTTTTAGTTTTAGCTGTTTTAGCCTTTAGCCTAATTTAAGCTTAACTTTTAGCATTTAACCTTCATTAGCATTGTAGCCAAATTTTAGCTTACATTTTGCCTCTAGCTTCACTTTAGTGCATTACCATTTGCTGTTAGCCTTTATCTTTATTTAAGCATTTATCCTGCTTTTAACCTTTAGCTTCACTTTAGTATGTTAGCCTTGATTTAGCATGTTACACCAGCAACACCCAACCTTTTTTGCACCATGGACCAGTTTCATGTAAAACAGTATTTTTTTACAGACCGCTACAGATATAAATAAAGTGTTTGTTTTTTACTCGAAGATTTTTCCAACTCTAATAATCAATAAAATACTTTTATTCTGTCTTTCTGTGCGACCCGGTAGCAAATTATTCTCTGATCTAGACTTTTATCCTAATTGAACCTCATTACACCCATTAGCCTCACTTAGCTCATGTGTGTGTGTTTGTCTCTCTCAGGTCCCGGATCAGTGAAGGATCAGATCAAACTCATCAATGAGACGTTCGCCGGTTCTGCAGCGGCATATCCTTTCGTCAGATTAGTTGATTGCTCACGCCTCGCATTTTTCCAAAAATGGCCTTTATAGGCCCTTTAATATTCACTGATGCATGAATGAACCGTATGGGCCCTTTAATGAACCTGTTAACATCACATTTGAATATTAGAACACTTTAGTTTGAATATATACATTTTATTCTAATGTCTTTTAATGGTTTTAATTGGCTCCCACCTATGCACTCATTACTGCTATGCACACTTTAATGCACTCATTACATTTGCATATTATAACACGTTAATTGGAAAATTCAAATTTTGTTCTTTTCATTTCAAGACTTTTTCCAAAAAGGGGACATGCAGTCACTTAAATGGGCACATTAACATTGCTTTTGCATATTGTACTGTTTTAATTGGAGTATGCAAATTTAATTGTAATTATTTCAAGACTTTCAGTGGTTTTAGAGGTAATACCTCAACTTTTTCCAAAAAGGGTCTAAATGAGCAATTTAATGGACTCGTGAACAACTAATTTGCATTCATTAATGAATAATGTCCTTAATTTGATTGCACGAGGCGGGAGGAGAAGCAGCAGCGATTGGGTGATTTCTTTGGAATGTCCAACAGCTATGCCGAGTGCTACCCCGCCACGTGAGAGCCAGTCTGAGCCCAGCTCATTCGCATATTTCTTATTTAGTTTTTTCATTTATTTGTTTTATTTTTTATTTACATCCACTAAATATTTACATCCACTAAATTCATTAAAAATGTTAAAATGTTAGTCATACACCACAAGGACCTATCACAACACAGCTTATTTGGTTATTAATATCATTGATTTTTAATACAGTCCAAATATTTCAAATAAATTAAAAATAATTCATAATACTTTATGGTTGGTTTAAAAGTTGGTTTAAAAAATAAAATTCAAAGTAGAATGGAGCCAATCACAGTTGAGCTCATTTGCATAAGTATACATGTTTGTTTATTTATTTATTTATTTATATACATTTATTGTATAATAAATTGTTAAAAGAAGACCTTTATTAAATAAATAAATAAACAAATTAATGAAATCTGAATAAAAGTCTTTTCTAAAATAATTTCTAAAACATGTGTCTTTAAAATTAAAAATACCCCATTAATATAAAATATAGAAAACAAACTGAACTAATCAAAGCTTTTGAGATGTATTTATTTTATTTCATTTGTATCACTTTATTGATTTTTAAAAGTAAAAGAAGGAGCAGATCTGGGGGAAAGGGTGTTGTGGCTAATTAGTTGTTTGCTTGTTTGTTTATTTTTCGGTGCAGGATGGACGATCTGGCGGTCGATAGTGATGAGGAAGTCGACTACAGTAAGATGGACCAGGTGGGGCTTTTCTAGCTTTAGCTTCAGTGCTAATAGTTTTTTGCCTAATTTTAGTATTTTAGCTTCTGTTTAGCTTAGTTTTTGCTTATAACTTATTTTAGCCTCAATTTAGCCTTTTAGCTGCGATGTTAATAGCTAATAGGACGTTTAGCTGCAGCACTAAAATGTCAGAGGAATTTCTAGGTTTGTAACTTCATTTTAACGTTTAGCTTTGTGTTAGCATTTACCTTACATATCTGTGCGTGCGTGCGTGTATAATCAGAGAAAAATCTATTGTATTTGAATGAGAAGAGCCCGGATAGACAGATCTTGATGGAGCCGGTTTGTGCGCCACCTCTAATATACACACACACACACACACACACACACACACACACACACACACACACACACACACACACACACACACACA
>JBBJLR010073116.1:0-10921 GCA_037577145.1 Brachypetersius gabonensis
TTCATACTGTATAGAACGTACTGTTTTAATGGTAGAGCAGTACGTTCTAACTCAAATGTAGTACCTACTCAAGTAGTTTTCGGACGCAGCCAGCCTGTCACTGTCACTATCCGATTTAGACAGAAAACCAGATTTTGACTACGCATGCACAGAAATACATCATTTCCGATCGCTGCTGCTTTATGGCAGAGGCTTCTTGGTTTTACGACCGCCATACCCGATTCTACAGACTGATTCTAATGATTTTCCTCATTCTTGTTCTAATCGTGCATTTTGGGGAAGTTCATTTTTACTCTCTTACTTTTATTGCTTCTCTAACACATTTGTTCAAATGTATCTGTACATTTGTTTTCTGTATTGTTTATCCTGCTAAAGCAGGGGTCTCAAACTCCGGTCCTGGAGTTCCGGAGTCCTGCAGAGTTTAGCGTTGTCCCCAGTTTAACACACCTGACTCAACTCAGGCTAATTAGTCAACTCAGGCTTTGTTACTTAAGGGTGGAAAAATTGTCATTTCTGCATGACTCTGCCTTCCCAGGACCTGAGTTTGAGACCCCTGTACTAACGGATTGCTGGAGTCTATGTTGGGTTGCCAGATCTCACACATCTGGCATGACACTCACACTTTCACTATCTTTCTTCTTACATCAAATCAGTATTATTCCACGTAAACCTAAAATTAGCCACATCCAAAGCATTGGTGCAGTTTGTGAACCATGCATACTATTTACAAGGTAACAAAACTTGCATTCGTGTGTGTGTGTTTGTGTGTGTGTGTGTGCGAGAGAGAGAGATAACTCTGCCTATTAAAATGTCATCTTTAATATGCAATAAACTACATAAAAATAAAATGTTTGCTAAATTGTCTATGTGCAGTGATTTATTTCTGTAGGAAATATTTAATTCAGTTGGTAATGTATGGGGAGAAATCTGAGAAGTATAAATTGCAGCCCAGGTTATAGCTCCAATATAATACTTTGATTAATAATAATAATTAAAAAAAAACTTCTGATAATCAAAATAATACATATAGTGTACATTCATTCTAAATAAAGTAGATTAAGAAATATGTAAATTATAATTTAATATAATTATTATAATTATTTTATTTTAATGTGATTTTAACATTGTGCTGATGTATACATACATTAGTAATTGCAATAAGTGATTTATTTAAACTTTTAAATAAAGTGTAATAACTAGGGGTGGGCATAGATACATTTTTTAAATCTAAATTAATCTCACTGTAATCTTAGATTTAATCTAGATTAAAATTTTAATCCAGACCCAAAATATTTTAAAATCAACATTCTAATGTGATTGGTGTGTCTGCTTTCTCACCGCTAACGGGTCGAAACGAGCAAGACACGCTGTCAAAGCTGCTCTGAGCCAGTTTCTGAGTTTTTCCATTTCTGTACTTTGTTTTCGTTTCTGTTGAGTGAGAAAAAGTGGTCTCACGCAGATCCGTGGAATCGTAAAGCAAGATTGTTTTAACTGCATCTCACTGCAACCCAGCATAGCACGAGAGCTCCAAAAATTCCACGAGAGCTCCTGGACCACAAGTGGCAGATCATTCCTCTCTCTCTCTCTCTCTATAGAGTGGTACCCCACATAAGGAACGCAGTCCGTTCCAGCGGCGCGTTGGTTATGCGGGGAGTTTATTATACTTTGTCTTCATTTGAGACACGTCTGGCCGGATTCAGACATTTTTTTAAAGGTGAAACGCACTCGTTCTGTGAGTCACGTGCGCAGTCGTGGTGGCATTAGTTATGCGGAACGTTCGCTCTGTGAGGCGTTCGTTAAGCGGGGAACCACTGTATATTTATAATAAAGTATAACCATATATACGTCTATGACAGGAGAGCTAAACATTCTAGAATGCTGAAATAGGGGGCGGGGCCCTGAAGTCGAGGGGGCGAGGAAAGGGCACAAGCATTGAGAGGCGAGGCTCCGCGGACCGGCGCCAGTCCACGGCCCATAGTTTGAGAAACGCTGGTATAGACCCAGCTCCCAACCCAACTTTGTGAATAGATTAACGGCTATATTTTTTTTTATCGGCCGATAAGACTCTCACATTAACGCCGATAACGGCCCACCACTAGTAATAACTCAAACGTTCTGTGCCGACGTAAAACCATGAATCCGCTGCCGGAAAAAAGCAGCAGTGAGCGGAAATTATGTATTTCTGAGCATGCGTAGTCAAAATATGGTTTCCTGTCTAAATCGGGTAGTGACACAGCCCTGTAACTCTGCCGGGAAACAACCAAGCGCCGCAAAATTTTACACAGATCGTCAGCTAGTGTTGCTTTCTCAACGGAAATTATGACTAAATGTCATCATCAACGAACATTTATCCTTTAACATGAGACAAAAAACGCATTGGCAATACAGTATAGTGCCAGGGACAGAGAAATAACACACACACACACACACACAACATTTTGATGAGCAGCCTTTTCCATATCCATGCAAAAAAGCTGAACCTAAATTGTTCTGATTTGGTTGTGTATTCAGGCAAACACACTGAGGGTGAAGACTTTTACTAGTTTTACGAATGTGTGTTTTATGGCAATAGACACATACCAGGGAGATCTGGCATGCGTCTATTGCCACTAGGACTGACAGACTGGAATTACTGTGTATAGAGGGCTGAAAACCTTTCACCAAACATTTCCTTTCGTTTAAGGAAACAAGTAAAGTTAAGCAGTGAACAGTTATAAAATATTACTAAACATGCTCCGGTTGCTACCCGCTAACAAGCAGCGACGTGCAGGTTCGCCTGGGTCCTAATGCCCCCCTGCTACCTACAGCAGCTTCAACAGCCAGTACATCATTTTAATTAAATAATGATAGCTAGACTTATTTTTAATTTCAATTCATAGTCTTCTATTTGTAAAGTGCGTATCTGCGCTCAGTGATATCGTTTATGAAAAGAGTGGATATATCATTTAAAAATAGGAGAATAATGACTATATTTTAGGGGACCTTGGGATCACTTCAGACCCCCACAAAACAGACCTAATGACGTCCATGACACATACATTTATTTGATGCTTATTTTGTTTAAATTTATGTGTGTAAAATTTATTGGTTGGCAAAATAAATTATGTAAATTCAAGTCAGAGTGTCTTCCGTGTCTGGAATGGATGTACAGTATTGTTGAGTCTATAAGGTAGCAATAATGTAAGATAACCTTGTTTGAATTGTGATATAGTTTTGACTCAATGAAAATTTAGATTTTGTCTATTTTACTATCTACTATACTTATACTATATTGACTGGGTTAAATAGAATTGCATCATTCTAACAAACTAATGCAAAAGAGACTAAAATACAACTTCAATTGACTAAAACTAGTTGAAAATAGTTGTGGATAATAGTTGTGAAACTTGACTAAACTAATAATAATACATTAATTTATAAAGCGCTTTTTAAAATACCCAAAGACACTGTACAATTTTGAGTTGATAAAGAAAATTGAGCATTTTGTTTGTCTACTCACACGTTATTTTTTTTTTAATTAAAAAGTTCTTGTGTTTGTTTTTTCTCCCCCTGTAGTATCAAAAATAGTACCGAGTACCATCCTTAGTATCGGTATAAAGATTCAGTATCATGACAAGTCTAACGTACCTGCACTAACTAATCAGTTAATAAAGTCCTTTTCTGGATTGAAGTGAGTTTATCCTGTTGTGCTTTTACTTCTTTAAATAATTTTTTTAATTTGTGTCCATTGTCACTTCTCCATGAAATATTTCAACATTAAACCCTAATGTCAACGAAATCAAAGTGTGCCACAAAAAATGGGTGTCACATTTTCTAATGATTTTTTACACACACACACGCACGCACGCACGCACGCACGCACGCACGCACGCACGCACGCACGCACGCACGCACGCACACACACACACACACACACACACACACGCACAGTCTCTGTCATGCTCTCTATTTTCTCTCTCCTGAAACATTGCCTTTGTTTGGAACAGCTCTGGAATTCACAGTGTGGGTGAATGTTTGAGATGGGTGTGCTGGGTTGCTGGAAAGGTCACTGTGGATCTTTCTCCCTGTTTGTTAATTTTGCCCAAAATGTTACAAGAATTTCTGAGAGGAGAAGCAGTGAGATCAACTTTAGTGCAGGTAAGCTAAGAGTGGATGCTCTGTCAGGTACCATCAGCAGGATGGATGGATGGATAAAAGGCCAGCATGTCCAGCAAGACATTACTCAGCTGAAGAACTTGTTAACTAAATAAAGCTAAATAAAACCGTGTCTGTGATAACCCATTTCAGTTTGTCTGTGCAAGCAGGGTCAGGTTTGGGTCAGGCTCTGAATCCTGAATGAAATTGCCAAGGATGTTTAAAAGTAATTTCAGCTACTTCTTTCAAATGTTTTGCAATGCTTCAATGATCCATTTGCTTCCAGATAGCATGGAGTAGCATAACATTTGCTTGTTTTTCGCCCACAACTGTTATGGACTGTCAGTCCAAAAAAAGATATTAATAATAAGATGTAAGCACTTAATCAAAAAAATGTCAATGGGGTAAAAACAATTTACTTAGTAATATTTCTTGAAATAAGCAAAATAAGTAAAATATCTTGACCTGAGAAACTTTCAAGTAACTAAATCGTACTTTTGTCTTATTCCAAGAAACATAGTGAAGAAAAATGTGAAGTGTTGGCAAATTCATGATGTACTTACTTGCCATTGCTCTAGTAAGTGGCGTATTGCAGCTGGGTTTTCCAGAAGCCTCTCCTTGTGTGTAGCATTTTGCAAGACATTTGCTGTAGTTTCTGCTTCAGTTAACCAGTTCATGAACTTTTCCAGGTCTATGTTAAAGTGTTGAAGTTGCCGCTGTCTGTCCTCCTCAGTGTCCCCCACACTACAAAAGGCAATATCAAATAATGTCCCATGCATCTCAAACTTGCATTGTTTGAACAAACGGCAAATTAATAACCAGTCATAACCAATTTCTGAAAAGAAGGACAGAAGGAAGCGGGGAACAAGGTAAAAGTAGAGATGAGCCTAAAAAAGTTCTTTGTCCTTATGGTTTATCGGGTTGATCTTACACCAAAAGACTGATATCTGACTATTAAAAGGGATACAATTGCTGTAGTCCATCTTTTTCTCTGCATCATTCTCAGCCTCAGTTGTGTGTGTAATGTGTGTGAGCCCGTAATGCACAGAGTGGAGTATTCTTAACACCTGTGTGTCACCACTGGATTAAAAATAGATAAAAATAGTCAGAAATAGACAGAAACTGGCCACTCATGAAGCAGCACAGGACAATTAGCAATAATCAACAGTATGTGGACATCTCCAGCAGCTCTGCTATTTGTGATGCACACACATTAACATAGTGATAACTGTGCCATCCACCTAAACAAATGCTGCCCAAGTTCATATTGTGGCATCAAATCATCCAATAAAAGACCACCTATGTCTTTTCTTTTGCATGGAAATTTGGGTTTAGGAGGTGTGGCTTGGAGTCATGTTCTCTAGGGGTGATGTGGAAGACAAATACTAGACAAAGAGTTCTTAAAACCAAAATACGGGAGGAGGCATATCATGGAATTTGGGCAAAGCAGAACCAGCAGAAAGGGGCCAAACTTGTCGGGTCTTGCAGGGCAGGGGAAAAAGAACACACCAAAAGAAATCAGATTCACAGAAACATTAAATGAAAGACGTTTATATACAGCATTAATACATTTGTTTGCCATTCATGTACACTGTGTGCCACCTTTAGGTGAGA
The DNA here is from genome assembly GCA_037577145.1 of Brachypetersius gabonensis. Taxonomy (NCBI): domain Eukaryota; kingdom Metazoa; phylum Chordata; class Actinopteri; order Characiformes; family Alestidae; genus Brachypetersius; species Brachypetersius gabonensis. The sequence goes on from JBBJLR010073116.1 coordinate 5,749, forward strand.
CCTTTATATTCAAAGGCATTAATATGGCCAGTGTCACAAATTTGCTTTGCATTTAAATAGTAAGCTAGAAACAGTTCAGAATCTTGGATACCTTTTCACTATTCACAACTTATAAAATGTTTTAACTTGAAGTTGTTTATTTCCAGGTTTAACTGAAAAGAGTCCCAGATTTCTTGTGGTTTCAGTCTTGTGCCCCTGTCTGAATGTGACTCAACAATTTTTTACCTTTGTTAACACTAAAAATAACAAATATAGTAATTTTCATTTTTAGACAATGAACTCACTGTTTTTTTATGTTGGCCCACGCAAGGTTCATGCTTTCAGTCATCTGCTTAATCTTGCTTGTGTCATCATTTGCATAAAGGGTCAGAAGTTTGTTTGCTAGTTCATTGGTTACATCCATTTGGGCTCCCCACTGCTGTATGTTCATAGCAAGTTTCTGTACATAGAAGAAATCATCATTAAATCAAAACTGCTCTAAGTGATTGCTCTTCTGCATTCTTCTGCATTCTTAAATTAACATATGTTCTCTTTCTCTATGGCATGTAATAGACACAAACACTTGTTTATCTTCAATAGACCCGTATCTTTCCTTTCATCATAGTTTATTTTCCTCCCAAGCCACATTTATGATGTTTGTCTCCCAAGACAAGGGAGACAACACTTACCTGGCCAGCCTAGCCCAGCGTAGCATGGAGGATGAACCCAATCAAGGACAAACACGAGACAGTTGGTAGACCAGGCATATTGTTTTGAGAACATTCTACTAAAAAGTTACGATTTCCACTGGGAACCTGTGTTCTCACACTCACACAGTGGATATAAAGGTGACAGAGAAACTGGAGTACTCACGGTACCAGTTGGCTGGAGATTGAGGTGGGCTGGCACGGGACACAATGACTGAACACTTGTTGCTACCTGCTTCTTGTTTATATACTGCATGGTGCACATCACTTCCGGGACCCCTTGTGCAACACGTGACTGGTGTGCGTGACCGTACCCCCCCTTCAGGACCATCCCCAGATGGACCCAGCTGAGAGGACACCTGATGACGGTAGTCCTGGATGAGAGTAGGGTCCAGGATAAACTGACCATAGACCCAAGACTGTTCCTCTGGACAGTAGTCTTCCCAGTCGACTAGGTACTGAGAGCCCTGGCCGTGGCGCCATGAATTAAGGATTTGCCTGACTGTGTAGGCAGGACCACCGTCAATGATTTGAGGTGGAGGAGGAGCAAGTGTCGGGGGAACTAGTGGACCCATAGGGAGGCAGGCAGCTGGAGCCAGAAGGTGACAGGGTTGATCCGGTGGTTGATTTTGTAGGCTCCGATGAACAGTGGGGTGAGCTTCTTGGATTCAGTGCGAAGATGTAGGGTCCATGTTCATAGCCAAACCCTGTCACTGACACGGAACAATAGTCCTGGTGGGTGCGGACCAACTGTTGGGCCACATCAACTCTTGGTGTTCAAATATCAGAGGTTAGAAACCATTGCATTCCTCAAATTGACTAAGCCCAGTGGCAGATGAGGAGGTTGTGTGAAAGCTCAGCCCAGATGAGCTACAGGACTCAGTGCTGATGATTAGCAATGAAACATCTCTGGAAGTGCTCCAGTTGTTTGATCCACTGTTTGTTACCATTAGTCTGCGGTGAGAAACTACAAAGAAGAGTCATTCAGACAGCAGAAGGCCATCCAGAACTTGGCTGTGAACTGTGACCCTTTATCCAAAACGATGTCCTTGGGTAACTCTTGCAATCAGACTATGTGCTCTAACACTGGTTCAGTTTTGGCAGTGGAGAGTCCGGCAATAGCCACCAGGTGCACAGCCTTGGAGAAGCAGTCCACAGTGGTTAGGATGGTATCCTTGCCTTCTGAATCCGGCAGGCCAATGAAAAAGTCTAGTGCGATGGCCTGGGATGGTGTGGAACAAGAAGAGGCTGGAGACCACTGGGAGAGGGTTAATTAGTGGTCGTGGTCCTGCCACACACCAAATATGCCTGGACAAACTCCTAGGTATCTGAGGCCATGCTGGACCACCAGAAGGCACACTGGAGGAGAGACAGTGTCCAAAATGTGCCTGGGTGGCCAGCAATGCAGAGGAGTGGGCCCACTGGAAGGTTTCTAAGCAGAGTCCAGTGAGGATGAAGAGGCGTCCAGGATGGGTGCCTTCCAGAGGGGGCTCCAAGGTCTGCCCCTGGCAGACTCTATCTTCTAATTCCCACCAGAGAGGCGATAGGAGGAGCTGTGAGGGCAGAACAGGTGTGGGGAACGAGAAGCAGGCCTCGGGCAAGAGCTCATGCGCTGGTCTGTGTGCAGAGCTGAATGATGCACTCAAAGGCATCAGGAAGCTCTCGTTCAATGAGTTCATCCTTCAGGTGTGGAGCCAACCCATCATAAAAGGCCATTCATCGAGCTGAGTCACCCCAGGGGGTCTGCACTGCCTGGGTGTGAAACTCTGCTGTGTAATGACTCATCAAATGGTCTCCGTGCCACAGATGGTATAGACGAGAGTCAACCTCCACCTCACTGTCAGGATACTGGAAGGTGGGTTTGAGGTGATGGGTCAATTCAGCATAGGAATATCTGGCATCATTGTTTGATTTCAGGACCACCGTAGCCCACTCAGTTGCCTGCCTGGTAAAGAGGGAGATAAGAAGTGCGATGCGACTCCTGTGAGATGAATGGTGGGAACTCAAACAGAAGAGAGAAGAAAAACATTGCTCCAAAACTCCACTGTTCCATTTTTCTGGCAGTGAGAGCTTAGGTAGAGAGTGGTAAGTTGATGGGGTTTGGACTGCTGCTTGGGTATAGGCACTTGGTCTCTCAGCCACAAGTTCGAGATGCACCTGCTCAAGAGACACAAGCTGATAACGTAGCCCGTGACCTCCAGTTTCATGTAAGCAATCTCAGCTGCCTGCCGATTAACCAAGTCAACTAGCACAGCAAAGTCTGCTGGGTTCACTGTATAAGGCAAAGTCAGCTGGGTTAGCTGACTGTATCAGTCATTCCATCACGAGGCGAGGAAGACAAGATTTACCAAGCCAAACAGTTAGCCCAGTGTAGTGTGGCGAATTAACCCAATCGCGAAGAAACACGAGAGAGTTTGTGCTTTGTTCTAAAAACACTCTACTAAATGGTTAAGATTTCCATAAGCAGCCTGCATTCTCACACACACACACAGAAGATATAAGGCTGATTGAGAAACCAGAGTACTCACAGTACCAGTTGCCTGGAGATTGAGTTGGGTTGGCATTAGAATCAATGAGTGAGCAATGGTTGCTACCTGCTTCCTGTTTATATACCCTGGAAGGTACATATATCCCGGAAGGTATATATACCCTGGAAGGTCCGAGAAGTGACTGGTGTGTGTGACAGTTTGAATGGCTGCATGTATGTTTGAAAAAGTCATAAAACATTTTCTAACCCAATCTGAATCTCTTAGATAAATAGCCTATTTGTGTAACTTTACATTTAAGACTGATATAAGCAACAAAAGCAGGAGGAACAAACCATCAAAGTATATTAGAATCAATTTTGCTTAGTAATAAAGTGCTAGTAAAGTTATTAAAAGAGGAAGGTGTAAAAATATGGAAATGCAACAAAACTGCAATTTTAATTCAGCTAAACTTACTAAATAAGATGCCCCCCACCCCGCCAATTATATGGCATGAACCATGATGACGTTAAACTTAAAAAAAAAAAAAGATGTTGCAAAAGTTTACCAAAAGTTGCATCTTGTTCATTTTAAAGCATGCATTTTCAGTTTTCTCAATTTTAGTCTAAGGCATTAGAATCTCACACATTTTAAATGCACTGAGTAGTCTTAAAAACACTGAGGTGGTATCACTGTATTTGTGAGGTCCTTCCAGTGAATACAGTCATACTGTATTTGGGCAACATACACCACCTCTCCAGAGAACAAAAGGCAGTATTTTAGGTCTTTTAGATTTTTTCCAGAAACTCAAATCATTCATAGCTGTACCTTTATATCGTCAGGATTTTGAGATACTCCCTTCCAGCCTTCTAGTTTTTCACTGGCTTGCTTTATGAGAGGCTCCACACTTTTTCTGGCTTCCAGCCAATCACTGGAGTCTTGAAACATGTTCTGAAGTTGAAGAACCCTGTCCATCAACTTGGTGTGCGAGTCTTCCCAGTGAGCTTGTAACTTGTCAACTTAAAGAACAGGAAACAGTAATTGATGACAAACTGATCACCTACGTATTCAGCCAAATGATATTAAGAATGTTCAAACTGATGATAATTTTTGAAAAAGCTTTATGTTCACATTTGTATCGCATGGCTGAGATTAAAGATATCTGAGGTCATTAATCTTCAATGAGAGAACCACAGCAAACAATCTAAATATTTTAGTAATGTCTGCATTAGTTTTCATGCCTTGCTACACATTGTTATTGAGAACTTACATTTCTACGACAGTGCCCTAGATTCAGTCAAATTATTAGTAATACAAGTAGAGACTGCTACCTAATCTTAGCCCAACAGGTCAGAAAAATTATTGCATTTCAGGCTGAGCTCTGGGCAATGGCAGATGTGCAGCATTGAGCTGGCTCAGATTTCTTTTCTAATGTGTGCACTCACATGTATGCGTGGTCAAGTTTGTGCATTAACTTTGGCAGTACCAACTAGGCCAGGTAAAGTTGGGGCTTCAATTGTGTGGCAGTACAGATCTCTAAATATAGGGTGTAATCAAGCATAACTGCCAATAGAGAAAATGATTCACATTAAGTTTTAAATGTCGGCCATGGCTGGTAACAAAACCATTAAGCCAAACAGAGCTTACTTTGATCTGTTATGGTGGCACGTGTCTGAGTATTGTTGGTTTTGTTCTTAAGATTCTGCGCTGCAGTGATTTGTTTATTCAGCTGAGGGCATCGCTGCTCCATTTCTTGCAATGTTATCTACAATATAAAAAACATAATCATTCATGGAGTATATAGTTTATATACTGTCAGTTCTATTTTATTAACAGAAAAGAGTGATCACATCATAATTCCTTAAATATAACTCTGAGCCACTGGTAGCTGATGTTTGCTAAATATCCTGGATACATTTACATTTATGGCATTTATCAGACGCTTAAGCGACTTCCATTCTCTAATTACAGGGGACAGTCTCCCTGGAGCAACTTGGGGTTAAGGGTCTTGCTCAGGGACCC
>JBBJLR010073136.1:0-10919 GCA_037577145.1 Brachypetersius gabonensis
TGTGTGTGTGTGTGTGTGTGTGTGTGTGTGTGTGTGTGTGTGTGTGTGTGTGTGTGTGTGTGTGTGTTTGTGAGTGAAAACCGGCTGATGCCTGTATGTGCATGAAAACCAGTTTTACATGAAAACCATTAATTTTTACATGACTATTTTTAATCTAGTCTCTATTCTTCAGAAATCACCAGGCTGTTTTTCTTACTCTGATGTATGTAAATGACCTCTGCTCTACCTCATTTGAAAAGTAGCCCAGACTAAAGTATAAACATTAAACTGGCACACGGTAGAAGGTGGGGATCAGATGCACCATGGGAAGAGTATCCTGGGGAACAGTGCAGTGATCCATGTTCTTCCCATCTTCAATAAACCTACTGCAGACTGTCTGCATGAACTACACCAACATATCGCTTCAGTGGGAATGGGCGGGGCTAAACTGCTATAGACTGAATGGGCAGGGCTGAATTTCTGAAAGTTGAATGGGTGGGGCTACACTGCTGTTAGCTGAATGGGTGGGGCTACACTGCTGTAAAATGAATGGGTGGGACTAAACTGCTGTAAGCTGAATGGGTGGGACTAAATGGGTGGGACTAAACTGCTGTAAGCTGAATGGGTGGGACTAAACTGCTGTGAATGTCCGGCGCTTATTCTTTTTACGATGTTGCACTGCTGTTTTTTTTTGTCTGTTCCGACTAGTTATCATTATTTTTTTTATCCTTACTTCTAAAATAAAATTTTTTGTAGCTTAGAATTGAATATCAAGTCTGCAATTCTGCGCAAAAGACCTGGATTTGTTTCTCTTTAGAAAAGTATAGAATATAAGACAAAATACAATGACTAATCATGTTGTGTTCATTATGTATTAATATTTTTACATTTGATTATTTATTTTTAATTGCATCATGAATTATTAGTACCACAGTGGCTTGAAGAATGTGTGTGTGGTGTGTGTGTATGTATATATATATATATATATATTCTTCAAATCGCAGTTTTTGTAATGTTACAAAACTAACACATTGAAAAAGCTCCACTCTTTCATACACTGATTCGCTTAACGGTAAAAACTTTCGTTGACTTATATGAAGACCTTGATTCAGCAGGACATCCAGTAACTCACCTGAAACTGTGTTTGGTCACACTGTCAGATTCGGTCGAGGCTCATGCGTCTTCTCTGACAACAGTATTGTAGAGACTGATATTGCGATAACGATTAGCAGACGATATTTTGTGCAGCTGTAGTGTCTCTTTAACCTCCATCCAGTTCAGTCTATAGTCACTTAACTTCTGTGTGATACCAGCTCTACTTGACTCGTCTAGATGTCTATTAGGCAGATTTGGTGCCTGTAACTGGTTCCCGTTGCCGCTCCCTGAGTCCCGTTGCCGTCCTGTGTCTGTGTCCCGTTATCTCCACCTTCTGCATCTCATTGACTAACGTGTGTCAGTGCTGGACATTGATTAGTTTATAGGCGTGACATTGGCAAGTTGTCAGTGTCCCGCTCAGTCTTTTCTGTTTGAGCAAAGACCAATGCATTGAATGATTTGGTTCCCATAATATTATTATTAATATCACTGTTAATGAATAAGTTATTTTTTGTGTTTCTTCACCCAAATTACCGAAGGTAGTTTGTACAAACCTTCAACAATGGGTTTTCACACAGTTCATGAACCGAACCATAGACCAGTCTGATCTTGACTATTTTGGTCATTTGGTCTAAACAATGGGGTAGTGCGTTCTAAATTTACATTTTTGTTTCTTTTACAATCAAAGGGAATTTCAAAGTTATTTTATTTTATTCATATTGCAGATGCATGCATAAAGAGTGTTGTCATTTCCAGATAGGCTTCTTTATGTGGTTTCTGATGCTGTGCACTGAGCAGCCAGTTTGTTGGAACACCTATGTCGTTCCAGCAGGCCATTTACTCTGAAACACCAACCAGACAGGTGTAAAGGGTCAAAGGTAGGGTTGCAAAGGGGTGGAAAATTCCTGGAAACCTTCCTTGGGAACTTTGGGTTTGAGAATTTTGGAAATATCAATATCACTGGATGGTGTATGTGGCATTTTTCTGTTAAATAACATGAAAAAAAGTACCTTTAGTAGTTCAGAATTCTAGAAATCATTGTGCATGTGATGGAGGAAAGTGTGTGGTCTCGATAGCCCTGCAGTAAGTAGTGTGCTATGTGCCTGTGATTGAGGAATTGAGGAATAGCATAGATACTCAACTGTATTTGCATTAGCTTTGGTTACATTTATGTTCCCAAACTTCCAATTTATTCCTGTTAATTCCCCTAAATTCCCATAGAAACTTTGAAAATTCCCAGAAAAAGAAATTCCCTAGTCACAGCACACACCATTTCTATAGAAACTATGGCAAATATTGCCTGCAGGACGTCTGCAGCAAATAATTAATTAGTAGTATTAATAATAATTATTTTATTAAAAAGCCACCTTTCAAGGCACTCTAGGATACCTTACAGACGAGTAACATGAGCAACCTGATAATACAAAAGGGGGAAATAAAAATAGATAATCACAATCACAACAGAGGCAAGATCAGAGCGAGCATGCGAGTTTGAGTTTGAGACAGGATGATGTGGTTTTAGTGATGCCCACTAGTTCATGTTTATAGATAACAGTGAGCCGCACAGGGGGCAGAAACTGCATAAACAAATCTATTACAGTTTACCTAAACTCAGAGGAAGGGGTGTGATGATTGAGTCATGCAGTAGCACCGTTGCTGTGTGGAGGTAGTTCCTAAATACAAGTCTCCTCTCCTCAGGACCTCGTAGATCACAGTGTGGTCGGAAGTGCAGGGCTCGGAGTGATAAGCAGATTGTGGAGGAAGCGACTGAGCGATTGCGCAAGGACAAGTGCAAAGGAACAGGCTGAAGACTGGCCACTGTGAACCTGTCTTCGGAAGAAAAACCCATTTTTTGTTTTATTAGTTTTTTGTTTTGTTCTGATCATTGAAAAGTGTTGCACGAGCGCGTACTGGCTTTTTTTCTCCTTCTTTAAAAACTCCGCTCGCCTTTCCTGCTGTGGCCATCAGTGAGGAAGTTGCTGTCAGTTCTGAAATGAGGTAAACCTTCCAAATGTGGACGAGAAGCTTGTTGTAAAAGAACGCGCTGGAGAAGAACATTGCCAGGAACTGCCAGGAAGTCCAGTTATGATGAGCAAAACACACAGTGATACTTTTTGATGATTAATCTCTGAGAATCAGATTAACCCCTTAAACTGTTTGTATCTGGGTCCTCTCTTCAGTTCCTCACAGCAATTGCAAGCGTTCCTGATTTGTTAAGCTGAAATAATTTCAGTCAAATAGAAAACAAATCTATTGAGTGATAAGTCTGGAGGAGTTTAAGAGGTTTATGAGATTCACCCACAGATGTCCAAAAGTGCAATGGCTAAACCCCTCCCTATCCCCACGCTGGCTGTCCTCCCGCCGTCGGACGATACTGAGTCACGGTCACGCTCACCAAGTCCGCACCAGGCCCTCCGGTCCCTCAGGACCCGCCGCAAAGAGAAGCACGGAACCCACTCTCAGAAGAACCTGTCAAACGCAGGAGTTCCAACTCAGGACTGGTCTGTCTCTAACTGGAACAGAACCAAAGGGAAACGGGGCAGGAGGCGGAGCCTATCACCCCAAACACAAAAATGCTCAGAAGGGGGGGAGAAGGTGACGGGTGGAGATGACGCACAGGGGGGCCGATCCTCCCCCCTTCTCCTACCCCCCTCCCGTTCCCGCTGGTCCCTCCGCAGCCTCATCAGCCGGGACTCAGACTGGGACAGCAGCTGCAGGTCAGTGCTCAAAAATAAGCAAATAAACAGGTAAATTTTCATTGCTAGTTTGAGCTTCAATGACTTTGTCAGTCATTGCATGCAGTAAAAGATGTGCAACGTCTCCTTGTATGAAAAGATAAACAGTATACAGTTAAAAAGTACAATGCACATGTAGTGCAAACAGTATGTAAAGCCATTTCATGATATATAAAGCCCCTTCTAACAAACATGCTGCTCCTCTGCTAAAATAACATCCAGACAATCTACACGCCTGACAGGAACAGCTGTCCCACCACCGGACTTAAGTCTCAAATTCACATTTCAGCCCAGACTACTTGAATACAGTGCAGCCAATCAGAGCATAGCCTTTGGGACTCATCTACAGTTATGTGCTGTTCCTGGATCGTGTTGAAACAATCGTTGATATTTTTCGTTGTGGCTCCTGAACAGTGGTTCTACATCGTATTAAAAGTGAGTTTTAAAAACGGCCTTCACGCCAACAACATTTTTCTCTGATAGTGTCAGAAATTTAGGACGACCATCTAACAGCGTGTGCGCTGCTACAACCCATGTCTGCTGACCAGCCTATAAATGTGCAGCATGAAATCAAGTATTTATCAACGTGACAAAATTCAAAGAGCACTGAGTAGAAACGAAGGAACACTGCTATGCCGCCACCTTTTTGGATTTTTCTCTCACACATTAAAAGCACAATTTTCAGAGTGCAGTTCGTCTTGTCCTGTTAGTGCAGCATCAGCGCAGGCTGATGACATTTTTGTTCTTCTATACTTACTTGTGTCGTAGTTTCCAATTCAGCATTATACATCTACACACCTTCACCCACGCCATCGTGCGTCTACACACCTTCACCCACGCCATTGTGCATTTACACACGCCATCGTGCGTTTACACACCTTCACACACGCCATCGTGCGTCTACACACCTTCACCCACGCCATCGTGCGTCTACACACCTTCACACACGCTATCGTGCGTTTACACACGCCATCGTGCGTCTACACACCTTCACACACGCTATCGTGCGTTTACACACGCCATCATGCGTCTACACACCTTCACACACGCCATTACATTTGATCTTACTGCTGAAAAAACTGCTGAAATCGTGGAGTCTGTAGAAGAAATAAAAAAAAGGCACAGTAATAGAAGTGGTGTGTGTATTTTAGCAGCTGTAGGGAGGTTGGAAATTTGTCATATAAACACAAAATATGATTTGGTGCATAAATCAGTTATAAAAGTACCGTATACAGCATGATGACGAAAGTTTTTCCTAGCCAAGGCTCCAGACAAAAGCCTTAGGAGCCATTGGCATCTAAACACAAAATATTTGTGAGCCAAATGATTTTTTAGGAGCCACATTTTGTCTCCAGACTTACCCAATGTAAAGACCGTTAACAAGACATCACAAAATTGTTGCCAAAGTGAAACAGCGTTTCTCTTGTAGTTAATGTTTATTTTTCCTATATTTTAGAATGCGCTCTTCAACAGGCTGTGTGAATCCTTTCAAACGAAACTCAATCTGTCAACATGGCTCTCAATAGACATATGTCTGTTGTGGTTCTTTGACTAAATTTGGAAAAACAAAGAGCTATTTGGGCACAGACATAGGATATTACTAGACCCACCACGGACTAAGGATATTGTTAGATCGACCACAGATGAAGCACGACCAGCTGCAACATCGCCACCATGTTGCAGGAGGCACTTCTCTGGAGTGAAGTAGGGGATAAAGATGCCTCACACATGTTTTGCATGGGACTGTACACTCCAAACCAGATCCTGAGGGACTACATTTTTTAGGCAAGCCTGAACTGCTTAGAATATATTTGGCCATTTTAAAATCCTGTTTTATAAACTTTAAACTTAGCTATGCCAGGCTAAGCTAGTAAAGCTATACAGTCCTGTATCAGCCTCCAAACAATGTTTTGGCAAAACATAGGCACTAACTAGATTGTTGTTAGCTCTTTAGTTCACTTTTCTCAAACTCTGGAGGTTTCCTGAAGAAACCCATCTCGGTTCATAAATCTTAACCTTAGCTCAGCAAGCACAGCTCTGCATCCCTGTGTTCAAGACAACCTCCAAACAACCTTTTGGCTAAACGCAAGCACCATAATATGAGATTTTATTTTTTTATCGAAACAATTGTTCAGCCTTACCAGGGTTTGTTCGACACATTTTGAGAAAGCCGTGTTGTGATGTGTGCCAGTTTGTGATAGTTTGGTAACAGATGCTGAACCCGCGTCATATAGTCAAAGCTACCACTCACTGTCATTAAATGACTTAATGATTCCTTCTGAGTGAACAGTCAAGGTGGTTAAAGTAGCAGAGCGTGTTGTCCGACAGTCAAAATCAGAGCAAGCAGTCAGTGTATCTTTGATCGATCGGTTTGTCCGAGTCACCGTTTGGATTTTACAACCATAATTTTCTGCTCTTGTCTTTAGCTGTGTCGGTCCTCCACAAACTAAGGCTGCACCGCACTCCAAGACTAAACACTCTTACAGGCAACATGGAAAAAGCTGTGGCAGGCAGTTTTGTATGTATTAAATACCGAACCACTATCCTGATAACACAGTAACCACATAGTGTGTGTGTGAGAGAGGAATAAGTGAAATGTTTTCAGAAATAATTTCTTAAGCCCATTTATATGCAATAAAATGTTTGTATTTTTTGCCAAGGAGTCTCTCATTTGAAAATCACATCTACCTGTACTACTGTACATGATGCTTTCGCCACTCGCAGTATGGTGGACACACTGACGTATCGCCTACGCTGTCTATTCGTTTGGGAGCCAAAGGATCCGGATCTTTTTTGTGATCTGATCCAAATAATCGAACTCATTTAAAAGAGCCAAAATTCCCATAACTAATCATGTGATTGACGTCACCTTTCTTGTACTTGTATTTGAATTTCTCTTGGTTTTGAGGGACCATTTTTGGCTTTGGCGACTGAAATGAAAATAAAAAATCTAGTCGTATTGGCAACCATTTTAGTCACCATCTGCTCACAGTGCAGTCCTAGCAGGTGCACTGTTTTTTCTCACTGTGGGACAACTGAAAGACACCCATTTGCTTTGGGGAGTAAAATCCCAGTATTATTGAATTATAATTCGGATTTTGTTTTACGTAATTGTGTGTGAAGTATCTTGTGCATCTTTTTATAGTAGCAGAGACAGAAATGAGGCTCTACTCAATATATAATATAGAGATGCGTCAATCTCATATTCTGTACCGGTATTGGTCCGATCCTGACCCAAATTACTGGATCGGAAATCAGGAAGGAATAAAAAACTTAATCCGATCCGTTTAAAAAATAATAATAATAATAATTACAGCACGCATAAAATGATTTGCGACGTGCATCATGTTAGAAGATGCATTATGTGATAAGAGTTTCTGATGTGTGTGAGACTTTTGTGTGAGAGTTAATGTGTCAGGAGTTTGGAGTTACTTCAGACTCAAACACATCTCGTCATTTGTAAAAGTGCAGCATTTATATTTAGAGTGCAACATTTCAGTTTTTTAAAAACACATTTGGCTCTGTATGTGTGAAAATTGCACTAAATTATAAAAAAATGACACCTCTAAATTTGTTAAGCTGTACAAATGGCAACCCATAGGGGACAACTTACTATACCATGTTCTCTGTGCATTGTTTCTCCCTTGTTATATCACAGTTAGGATTTTGTATTTCTGTGAAGGTACAAAAAATGTATCCAGACATATTTTGAAAGCATTATTTTTTGTTTTCTGTTTAAAAAAAGACTCTGCGAGTATCGGATTTGTATCGGCAGATTTACGATATCGGTATCGTACATAAAAAAATGTGGTATTGTGCCATGTCTAATATAATGGAAACAAAAATCAGTTATTATTTTACTTATTGCTTAGGATTTGGGCAGATGTGTGGATTAACATCCACACAAATGCTTGATTTGTATTTTTAAAGTCTTCATGGGTCAGATTCATCTTCTTCATCTGCTTGTTTAAAAACTCACTTGTTAATAAAGTGTGGTCTCAGTCTGACCAGTGTGAATTAAAAAAGTCATTTGATGTATTGGTGCAATTTTAGTTATTGTATTGTTTGGGTGAAGTGGTCTGTATTAGTGTTATAAAAACAATACTAATTTTGTATTTTTAGTAAAGGAGCATATCAATAATTCTGGTCCATAAAATAGTGGTGTCCCTGTTACCCCACTGGAAGAACGTGTGAAATGATCCTTTTAGGGTTTAGTAATGCTTATTAACTATTAATGCTATTTTTTTTGTCTGATTCCATGATATAATTGGTGAATAGGATGGCAAGCTATAACATAACAGTACGTTAACTACTACTTTTATATATATATTGTCAGTACATTTGAAGCGTAAGTTGGAAAAGAGTGGGGCAGTGTTATAGTATTGTGTTGTGGTAGTATTGTAGTATTGTGGTACAGTGTTATAGTATTACAGTACAGGGTTTTAGTATGATTGTTTTGTGGTACAGATATCGAATTGTATTGTAATACAAGTGTAGTATTTTTGCGAGTTTTAATACTGTAGAACTGCGGTACAGTGTAAGTTTTGTGGTATTCTGGTACAATGGTATAGTACTGTCGGGTTTTAGAAATATTAAAACATTCATTAACGTGAATAAAATAAAACACTGTCCTTTCAAAGATAGCAAAACAGTTTACTGGAAATAGATCAACTTAAAAACCTTTTATGGGATAAGATAAAATAATGTAATTAAAAAATAAATTACTTTAACTTGTTAAGCTCTTGAAAGCATTGTATGTGAATGTTGGACTATGTTTACCCTTTAAAGCAAGGGCTTTTTGTTTTTTACTGAGTTTACAGAGATCAAGATTATAAGTGATTAATCAGGACAGCCCTGACTGTTGAATTTTAGTATGAAGTTATTTTGGTGGAGTGTCCCTGCAGGAGATGTGGATGGGCTCTGTCTGTAGCAAGCTGGGAGGAGTGGCCTGATGTCAGCTGTTCTCTGCATGACATCATCACTGGCCAATAGGAGCTCTGTCTTTTCTGTATGATGTCAGTGTGGACCATTCAGGGTCTGCGTGATGCTGCAGTGAACGTTTTTCACACTGATCCGCTTCTCCACGCCGCCATACAAGCCTCGCCCGGCGCAGACACATTTTAACATCAATATTATCAATTATTCTACAGTGGCTGCAGGGAGATGTGTGGATGTTGTATTAATGCTATGAAAGTGGCAGGTGTATTATATGCATGAAGAAACAATCAGAAGAGGCTAAACATAACCCCCCCCCCCTTGTGAATTACATCTATATTTAAATTATTATGAACGGCACCCACTAATATACCAGTTCCGGTGTCCAGCATACAAGACGTCTCAAAATAAACGTAGCCACCGAGACCGTTTTGTCAGGGAGTTAGTTAGTGGGTCACAGGTAGACATGCTCAGTTTGGGTGCCTGGTCCAGTGTGGTTGGCCGCTGGCGGTGAGACCGGACTGTTCTGGCTAGGACCACCAGGTTAGCTTCTAAATGCTTTGTGTTGAGGTGATATTTTAGATGTGATACAACGATACAAAAATTCCTTACTGCATGAACAGCAGAGAATGTTACTCCTACTGACAGTTCCATTTGTCCCGTTCTATTTGTACTCACTCGGCCAATATATACAGTAATCCCCCAGTTTTACGTGGATCAGCAGTCGCGGATTCGGTCACTCACACACTTTTTTATTTGTTTTTTGAGAATCAAACTCATACTTTTACGCTGAAATCCCCACAATAACGCAGAAACTGCAAATATCCTCCTTTTGCTTTTTTGTGGCAATTAATTTTTTTTTAATAAACACAATTTGTTTTATAAACACAAATTAAATTAAAAGGCGAATACAGGTTTACATGTACATTTTCTTTACAAGCAATGCATTAAAATGACATAAAAGTGTTTTGGGAGCATATTTGGGGGCATGTTTAGGGTTTAGACTAAATTTTTTTTTTAAACAAAACTCAACAACCCAGTTTTTCACTAGACGTGGGTGCTCTTGGAACGTAACCCCTGCAAAAAGCGAGGGATTACTGTATATATTGTGACTAAGTGGCATTGTAGTATTAGCATGTAGTGTTACGTGTGTGTGTGTGTGTGTGTGTGTGTGTGTGTGTGTGTGTGTGTATATATGTATATAAGTACCTATATAAGTAAACATAAATGTAACATTTTAATGTATTTGGTACATCAACAGGTGTTAACGAGACTGGGGTGTTGGAATAACTGAAGCTGAAGCCACAGCGTGTTTAATTTCAGCGGGAAGTTCTGATCTGTGTTGGCGGATCAGGTTACGCAGCACTGAGCTGCTCTCCCTGTTTGTTTTCTGAAGTTTGATGCCGTTTGTTTGTGCAGGCAGTCTGTGTTGATTGGTCTCATGTCTGATTTGGGCCCCTCATTGTAATACCTGTTAGTTTAACTATAAATGCTGTTGGTCTTTGGGATTTTGTATTGCTTATATATTTATTTAGCTGGTTTAGTTATTTTTGTTCATTGTTTATTATATGAAACCCTTTGGCCCATTTTCTAGATCCAGATTAAGCCTAAACCTAGACTAAATTAGGTCCATCACTATTGATTTTATGAATAATCAAGTAGTTTAGCCATTTTTTATTAATTATTCTGTTTGAATATTCTTTTTGTGAAGTTGTGTGCTAATAACACCCCCATGTTTATTAGTGAAATTTCACATAATGAATCTCTAAACTGATTTATTTAAAAAATCTGATCTATTTGATTAAATTGTTCTAAACTGGAATATAAAAAAACGAATTTCAAAAAAGGAATTGTTACAGAATGAGTTCAAGACACTAAATTGTAATTTTGACATACTGCGTCATTGTTCTGAGAAAATAATTCCTTATTCTAACTAAAAATAATTTGAGAGACTTTAAGTCATTGTTTTGTGTAGGTTAGTATTCATTTTCAGATGTTATGCTAATATTTGGGTATTTGAACAGCTGCAAGAAACGGAAATGGGAAAACAGGTATTTTTATTTGAACACCATGTTTGTTGGTGATGCAAAGTCACTGTCCTGACGTGTGTGTGTGTGTGTGTGTGTGTGTGTGTGTGTGTGTGTGTGTGTGTGTGTGTGTGTGTGTGTGTGTGTG
>JBBJLR010073166.1:0-10918 GCA_037577145.1 Brachypetersius gabonensis
CACACACACACACACACACACACACACACACACACACACACACACACACTCTCTCTCTCTCTCTCTCTCTCTCACACCCACACACAAGGCCAGGACCCAGGTGGTGTGAAGCCTGTTTGAATATTCTGTTGAATGAAACTGGATTAAAAATGACAGATTATGTATTTTTTTGGTCCTGAGAGTTCCCTGTTTCAAACTAGATTGTTCTCAGCCTTAAATGGTTTATACCTACAAAAAAAGTGAGGAAAAGAAAAACGCGTGTCATTCCGCTGAAGGGGGTGGGCTTGCTGAAGTAGACCAGGGGAGGCTGTTTGTGTGACTGTGGCCTATATATGGTGTAATTGGGAAAGCGGTTGGTAGCGGAATACATGCAGAGAGAACGTGTTGGAACACTGTGTTTCGGCGCCTGGCGGGCAGCGATGGCACGGCGGTGTTAAAGTCTTCTCGCTTTACAGCATCCTTTTAACCTCTTACACACATCAGCTACAGAACTGCTGCAGAAAAATGATAGACACGAAACACTGACTCCCTCTCTCACTCTCTCTCTCTCTCTCTCTCTGTCTCTCTTTCTGTCTCTCTCTGTCTCTCTCTGTCTCTCTCTCTCTCTCTCTCTCTCTCTCTCTATCTCTCTCTCTCTTTCTGTCTCTGTCTCTCTCTCTGTCTCTCTTTCTCTCTCTCTCTCTCTCTCTGTCTCTCTCTCTCTCTCTCTATCTCTCTCTCTCTCTCTTTCTGTCTCTGTCTCTCTCTCTGTCTCTCTCTCTCTCTCTCTCTCTCGCACTCTGTCTCTCTCTGTCTCTCTCTCTCACTCTCTGTCTCTGTCTCTCTCTCTCTCTCTCTCACTCTGTCTCTCTCTCGCTCTCTCTGTCTGTCTCTCTCCCCTCATCTTTTGTGCAGTAGTCTTGCTCCACCCAGAGTTTGCTCAAAGCAGCAGGAAGTAGAGATTCTTTCAGCAGGAGACCTGCACCCTCGTCTGCAGAGAGATTATCAATCCCTTTCTCTCTAATTTAATGGAGCTTTTATCTATGTCATTACGGCAGTTATCCCAATGAATAGCCGAATCTTTTAGTCCAACGGCTGCCTGTGATGCTTTGAGCGCTTTATCTAATGCAGTTTTCCGATAACTGCTGGAAAACAGAGGCAGTCACAGAAGTCCTTTCGTTCAGATTGCAGCAGTTGTGCGCGGTTTGTTTTATGGGAAAGGCTCTAGGATCATGATGTCTGCTTTCAGCTTTGTTATGAAAAATGTAATAGGCTGCTGATTATTTCTTTAATTCTTTATTTCTGTATGTTCAAAATAAGCAGCGCTGCACTGCACGGAAATGAAAATGTGGAAATATATTTTGGTTATATTACAACATGCTGTGACTGACATTGCATTCAGCAGTGAATAGTTATTTATATTAATAATGCATCATTTTGACAAAATGTTTTGCTCGTTTGTCACACCATGCACACATCTGTGCAAACATCATCCCGTCTTTAGAACGATCAGTAGTGAAAACAGAAGTTCATCTGATGTGCTGGAAGTGTAGGTGCTTCCCCGGTGAGATCTGGCCCATTTTAATGCAGAGTGTGATCCTACAGTACTAATAAACAATGATGCAGTTATTTAGTTTATTATTGCCTCTTGGTTACTGTAGTGATAGCAATCTTGGTGGATGTGTGGATGTGTGTTTTTATGTACGTGTGTATGTGTGTGTGTAAAAAAGTGCATTGTTTAGAATCGCTTACTTAAGCACTTGTAGGGAAGTAATTTCATCTTGGGATTTACTCATAATGAGAAAGAAAGAGAGGGAGGGAGAGAGAAAGAGAGAGAGAGAATTCATTTTCAGACATACAGGAGTACAACAATAGACCTCGCCTGCAGTGAAAGCTTGGTTTTTTATCTCTTAGATCCTAAGAGGATGTTGTAGTTGCATTACTTTACTTTGGGCCATTTTGCAGAACTCTACAGTGTATCAAAAACTGGTGCTAAAATTACTACAACCTTGACATAGGTCAGATTTCTTGAATTACTTTTTTTTTTTTTTAAAGGAGCTGGTGTTGTATTATCACTTGGCTTAAACCAGACACACACTGTGTAGTTTTAGCCTGTCTTTCAGGCTAAGTTAGTAAGGCATGAGAATTAAATAATTAAAATGGGATTATTCAGTCGTGGCCATAATCACAATTTAAGATTTGAGAATAAGGTAATTAAGACTTGCTTAACTAGTCAATGATGAGCAACATTTCTGGTGCAATTTTACTATGTATTTTACATGTATATTTGTATAATATTTTGTAAAGTCTTTATTTTATTTTCTATAGTTTTTATATGTTTTGCTGTCTCTTCTTTTTTATTTAGTTCGATCCACTTTGCTGCAAATAGCAAATTTCTCACCTGTGGGATTAATAAAAGCTTATCTTATCTTATCTTATCTTATAACCATGTCTTTCTATACCAAGGCCATGCATTAGGATCCCATTTGTAAGTAATGCCAGAGTGTTATTATTTTATTATTGCCTGGGCATGCCACCAGCAGGGTGCTGTACTGCCTAAATGCACCTTTAAGCCAAGCTGCTTCTTTAGTTTGAGTTTCAGTGAATTGCTAAGGTGTTCTCTAGCATGCAGAGAGACATGAGTGTATAAATGAGTGTGTAAAGCGTGTATGCACGTGTGTGTGCTTGCACTTACCAGCTTCCTGTTGGCATCAACAGGAAGATCAGCGCGGTTTCACTGGAGATCTGCAGAATGCATCAGAACATGTTTACTGCCAGGCTCAAACGTTTTAACTTCCCCTGTGGTTTGTGACACACTTGTATAACCGCAAGCCAACTTAAATCAGAACATCGAAAGCATCTGGGAGGGGCCATCACACTCTATCACATTTTCCACTATAGGACAAAGGTTGAGGTGTTAAAGTTTAAATTGACTGAGAAGTTGATACTACAGCTTTATTTATTTGGGCGCTCAGAGTTTGAATCTGTTTCGGCTGCCGAAACCCTGTTTTTAACCTGATGTGAGTTAGGTGCACTCTAGATGGAGAAGGAAATAGAAAAGACTGGAGTAGAAGGCGAAGAAGCTCTTGAAGTTCGCTCTGTGACCTGTGCTTCGGTCCACGCACCCCCGTTTCCTCTTCAGTAGTGTGGAAAGACTAAAAGTGGGCCATGCAGAAAAAAAATGTCCTTGAATTATGATGCTGTCAACTGCTTCAGTGACCTGTAAAGTCAGAACAATATCTGAAACTTTACTGCTGTTGCTTCGACATTTTTCACACGGCTGCGAAAAACGCATTAGGGGTTTTTTGTCAAAAGACTTTATCTAAAAACTGACAATTTGATTTATAAAAACGGCTAATTAAAAGTGTACATCCTCAATGAAAAAGATGATATCAGCAAGACGTTACAGAACTGTCTTTTATGTAGGCTGAAGATTCTCTGTAAGGAAAGTAACAAGCTTTTGAGTCACTTCTGTGAGAGGACACACACACCAGCAGGATCTCACTAATTCATGTATGTTTGTAGTTGTTTGAACAGACAGCGGGCCAACAGACCACTCTAGTAAGAAAATGACAGCGTGTACCAAAAAAATGGGCGTGCATGATTTACAGTACAGTCTATAAATGGGTAACATCAGTATTTACAGTCTTGCACTGTAGGAGTTCGGTGTAAACTGTAAATATGAAAATGGGTTTACCTCTATTAAGGGTAATGTAGTGAGTTTAAAATGAAATTAAAGTGTTTTGGGAGCATATTTGGGAGCATATTTATGTTTCCACTGTAAAAATAGAATTTTTTAAGCATTTTCTTTTTTACCAGATCATAATTTTGTGGTTTTCCACAATTCCTGGGTGCTCCTGCGAACTGTGTACTATATTTTTACTGTGTACTATATAGACAAAAACACAAAAAATAGCTCAAAAAACCCACAAACGTTCTAAATTAAAGTAACACAAAAACAGTGTTAACACGTGATAAAATAATTGTTGACGTATGCGAATAATGCGTTAATATGGCCAGCCCAAGTTTTTTAGATAAAATATTACGGTTTAAGCAACGTTAACATTGACACATTATGACATTAGAGTGACCTGGACAGCAGATACTAATTGATGCACATTTTGACGTGAATGATGACCGTCCCAAACAATAAAAAAAACACATGCAGTCCTATCTAACTGGTCAAACTGAGCCACGTGTGATTTGAATCGGACTGGTGAAAGTCAGATTTTACGTGGCTTTCTGTCATTCAGAGTGCAGACAATTTGTCCTTCTCTAATCAAATATGCTGAAAAATCTGATTTGAGCTGCTTGTGTGAATAAGGTCTTTGTGCTTGTGCCCATGTGAATGCAAATGGGATGTTATTTGAAATATAGTAGCCCAGGAGAGTGGCGGCACTCTAAATGTGCAATAAGTGGAAACATTGATAAACTCTAGATCATTTGAGATTAAAGGCAAATAGATCCATTCATTTAGCTGTGTAATTACAGTCTCCTCCAAACCCAACCACTGTCGAGAGCAGAATTCATTCCATGTGTTGAGAAAGGCTTTGAGATATTTTCTGAACTGATCATAAGTGATTACAGGATTAAAAATAGGGCTACACCTCATATCACCTTGTCTTTGCAATACTGAGGGCTGCAATATGCAAATGAGCCTCTAATCAATCAACATTTGTAATGGTGACCAATCACAGCTCCAGCTGAGTTACTGGGTGTTTTAATTAATCATGTACTCCAACAAAAGTAGCATTATTTTGGACAATCTTTAATCATTGGCTGAGATAAGGGCCCATATTCTATATTTTTCTTCTATTTATTTGTTCTCCACATGATGTTTTGGGATGGGATTATGTAGCAAAACTATAATCCATTATTTACTATAATTTATTCTCATACGACTATTTTCCAACCTCTGTTTATCCCTGAAGATGAAACAGGCTATTATTGTTACTGTGCCTTTAAGAATGATGTATGTAAATTACCTCTTTTCTGATTGGTTGTCCTATATTGTAGCTCTTTCAAAAGGCAGCACTGAAACACTCCTTCGAATGCCAGCATGAATGGGCGGGGCTAACGTGCTGCAGACTGAATAAGGAGGTATACGTAAAATGTGTATTGTGACATCACAAAAACATATTTGAAAATTGATTTTTTTCTTTGCTGCCCAGCTTCCATATATGGACTGTATGGATGTGAGAGAACATAAAAGCCTTTTTTATCTGTAAAAGTGGTGACATGGGTCCTTTAGTGAATTGAAAGGTGTTGAATTTGCAGTAGGTAGCAGTTTAATCACAGTTCTTTTATTTTGTCTATATTGTGCAGCTCCAAGCCTCAAGATCTGCAGTTAATGAGGTCAATTGAGTTTGGCTGTTTAGGAGGATGCATTAAAAAACAACTTCTGTTGAGTGGGAAAGTTTGGCAATTGATGAGTCAAGCATTCCTCAATCTTATGCTCCATAAGCTAGCAAAGCGGACAGTCTGGCAGCAGAGTGATGTTTCTTATACATGGCAAATGCATGAATATAAGGACACCAAGAAGAACCCAGTTGTGTTTTGCATGCTGTGTCCTCCGGTTTGAGCAGAAGGATATGAAAGCAGACAGAGTGTGTGTTCTTGTCCGGCTGTTAGCGTTTTCTCACGCAGGTACTGGTGTATGAGTCAGTCCTCCACCCACCCGGAGACCAAGCAGAAAGAACATTTAGCTACTAAAAGCCTCTCTCAGTCTGTCCTTCCCTCCCATACATTATCTTACGACATCGGCTTATTATATATTTGGCTGGTAGAGGATCAGTATATTGGCTCTCTCTTTTGCTCCACCTCGTTTGGAACTGTGGTGGATTAGAGATTTGATGGCTTTTTGAAGCTGAACCCCTCGAGAGTTGCAGTAGTGGGAAAATGTTTTAACTGCAGCCTTCAAGGTGTAACAGAGGACACCATCAGAGAGGCTCTGTTATCTCTGGAGCTTTCAAGTGAGATAATCAATCTCAAGTTCCACTGGTTTCAAGAGATACAGCCTTAAGCACTTGCTGCTTTGCAGGAGGTTTGTTGTAGGGCTGATGGATAATAATCAGATTATCTTTTGATGATTTCGTTTGTTGTTGAGTTGTCTAGCCATTATGTTCATTACGTAATGGACGCAAGACCTCTCTTTGAACCTGCACCTACACCTTAGACTTATTTTTTCTTGGAAGTAACAGCAGTGACTGTGTAATGAAGGAACAAATAATGAATTATTGATGCCCTCAAAAAATGAAAACAAATTCAAAGTGCAAATGAAGTCATTTTGAATGTGGAAGTGATTTATTTTATGCTGCAGCAAAAGGTAGAAGTCTCTATAATTTCTCTTGACAGTATGACTAACATTAAAGACCTTCATAGAGCCTTTTTTTGCAAATGTATCCCCTTTTCACAGTGGCACAAAATTATATTTTCATCTGTTTTGGAGATCCCTCATTTTCGTCAGTAACACTGGTGGAATGTATGTGTGTGAGGGAAATATATATGATTTACAAAACCGGAAGCAAATGGTCAT
This sequence comes from Brachypetersius gabonensis, assembly GCA_037577145.1. Lineage (NCBI taxonomy): Eukaryota > Metazoa > Chordata > Actinopteri > Characiformes > Alestidae > Brachypetersius > Brachypetersius gabonensis. Next base: position 6,515 of record JBBJLR010073166.1, read on the forward strand.
TCTTGTCAATGACCAAATAAACAATGATAAAAGCGTTTTTGCTGTGTTTAAATGCTTAAAAATGGTGGAACATGGTTCTTTTGATATTACGAAAGCTGCAGTTATTTATGCTGCCTTTGTGGAGAGGTGTGAAATGTTCTCACACCTTCTCGTTCATCCATCATTGCTCGCTAGCAGCTCAACACAGAATCTCAACATTTTATACACCGAGAGCCAGCAGTGAGGAATGTAATCTAATGAAGTTTGAAAGTATTTCATTTGCTTGTTTTAATTAATCCAAGTCAGTATTTTGAGTCCACATTTTTGCTTCAACTTAACTTGCAACACATTGAGTGGTCACCAGTGAGAGATCAGTAAAGTCAACTGTTTCACTTTCATCAACCTGTTGCAGCCATAACATTGTGTTTTTCAAGTCAGTTATTCATACAAACCATACAGGCATGTATAGCCATTCATAATTTTTTCCTTCCTATTTTCTTTTTGCTCTAAATCTAGGTGTGTCAGAAATTCCCATTTGACATTTCTCTGGCTTTACCTTACCATCATCTGAGGGTTCTTAATCATTTATCATTATGGATTATTACCAATAAGCTGCTACATGCCGACCGTTTTTTCAGTGTAATAATTTAATTTAGTCATAGTTTGACTGAAACATAGCTGTTGAATGGGTGAGTGTCTGTTGGCAGCGATGGTGGTCATTTAGGGTTCTAAATCAGCAGCTCATGACTGCTAAACAGACGTATACTAGAGATTGAACACAGCCTACGGCGTTCACATCCTTTTTTTAACAAGCTCAGAGAAAGTAATCAATATTCCGCTGCACCCAATCACTGTGCTGTCTGCCTGAAAACACTGAGAAATGCTGTAACAGAATTTTATCGACTGTGGAAGTTGGAAGTAAATGTTTGAATCCTCAGCCCTCAAAAGGAGCAGTGCTCCTTCTATATATATACAAACACACACACACACACACACACACACGTACACACGCACGCACGCACGCACACAAGACTTTGCCCAAAGTAACACAGGTTTGACAGAAATATTTGGAGGCTTCTTGCCTACACTTAGATCATTAGGTGCTAGGTATCAATTTTAGCTTATATTAGTCTCAGCCATGCTGCCTTGTGTTACAGTGAAGCTCGTCTTTTTTCACTCTTTTAATATGTAAGATGATGCGCACCCATGTTGATTGATGGACTGCGACTTAAAGCTTGCACCGATTCTCTTGATTGGATGAGTCGTACGTAATCCAGCACTTTAAGTCAGTCGAGAAACACAGTTACGCTGCCCTCGAGTTCCTCCATTGATTAATGTTCCCGCACCTCATCCTCCAAATCACAGACTTACAGCGCACATTACTGTTTAGTTTTTTGCAAAAAGGATTTAAAGCCAATCTGTCCCTCTTCACTGTGCTGTATTGGCGTAGTAGAGAGGGGTCGGGCTGCTCCATCACTGCAGTGCAGTAGTGCAGCAGTGAGGAGCAATCAGGAGCCCTGGGCTTCTGACCCACTTCCCCCATCCCCTCCCTATCATTTGTTCCACTTCAGGATTCATCCCACACACTACATGCAGTAGCAGAACTCAAGACAGGGTTTTGAATGACGAGAGTAGACTGTATACGGCCCCTGTGTAAACTCCATTTTGCTGAGAAAATGGAAGTGTAGTAAACAGGGGTTTTATAATGACAGTAAACTGTATGTAATGACAATGATATAGAATGACCCTTTTACTCTTTACATTGCTGCACATCAGTCATGCTGATTCTGTACAGCCTTTTTGTAACTACAGTAATCCCCCAGTTTTACGCAGATCAGGAGTCACTGATTTTTTTGAGAACTGAACTCATAGTTTTACGTGGAAATCCCCACAATAACGCGGAAACTGCAAATATGCTCCGTCTTTTTTGTGGCAATAAATACATTTTTTCTGGATGTTTTCATACAAGGGGACCCATTCACCTCGCCGCAGTGTCCCAATACTTTTGTCCCGTGACATTCCAAGTTGCATATCGGCGGGCAAAGCACTCAGATTTTTCAGCCCCCACAGTTCGATTGATCTCCAGGAGACCTTTTCAACGGGCCCTCAATTGTATTTTTAGCCTGAGTAAATCAGGTTTTATTCTCTGAAAACTGTTCGCCTCACCGCAGTGTCCCAAGCCTTCCGAGTTGCATATTTCGGCGGGGAATTTAAATACCTGTTTACCATTACATTTTCTATAAGGGTAATGCATTAAACTGAGTTTAAAATGACATTAAAGTGTTCTGGCAGCATATTTTCACTATACGAGAGTGCTCTTGGAACATAACCCCTGCGAAAGCGGGGGATTACTGTAGACCTTTGCATCTGTTTCAGTTGGGCCTGCCTAACCAGTAAAATACAGTATAAAACTTCAGGGATTGTACTCATAAGCATTTAAATTGGAATCTATGCTTGTCCATTTAGTTAAATGCTTGTTATGCAGCTATTTTAATGAATTCCAATTAGTTAGAACAAATTGTTTGACCCAAGTATTAACATTAAAGGAAGGCTAGCGTGATTATCAGCTTAAATTATTATAGTATGTCGTCTTTGGTTTATATATTCCTAATCTGTTTATTTAAAAGGTCACTTCTGTTTTTAAACGGTCACTGCTACTGACAGAAACACTTGCTTTTGATTAGCCTTACATAAGGTCATGCAAAAATGATTACAGAAGCTTGTAACATAGTCGCAACCGATGCAAATTATGAAGCAACCATAAAGCCAACCTCCAATTATAACGTGTCATGACCCCTGTTGTCTAAATCCTACAGTACCTTGGGTTCCGTGCAACCTCCTTTAGTAAACCCCTGCTCAGGCTCTTTCCTGGCCCTCTCACAGCTGAAGCGAGGGACCTGCTTTGTGCTGGACGCTGATATTTGCCGTAATGAAAAGAACATGAGACAGTTGGCCTCGGCCGGTCTGAAGGACCTGCTGCCTGCAGAAGGGAAGCGCCTGGTGTTTCAGAATGAATAATCAGGCGGCAGACATAGTTCGTCACGAGCTTTCAGGCCAGTGTCTTTTTTAATAGAAAAGAGAGAGAGAGTGGAGCAGCTGACCTTTTGCGTCTCTCGTTTTATTTTTGAATAAAACAAAAGACTTGCATGCACGCACACACAGACACACGCACGGGCGCACACGCACACACACACACGCACACACACACACACAAACACCATTAACCAGAAAAAGCACTTACGTTTTTCTGAGAAAGAGCCTGAGGCTGGTGTGTGTGTGTGTGTGTGAGAGAGAGAGAGATTGTGCGTGTGTTTTTGTGTTTTTGTTTTCTCTTTTCACCAGAGCATTGTGCCATGAACAAGGGCCCCAGTACATACTTCAGATGTTGCTGCAGTTTTTGTGCAACAAGGGCCTTGAGTTTACTCTCAGTGGGTGTGAATTAGTTTCAGGACTTTATGTCAGAAAAACTACACAGATTACAGGCATCTCGATATGTTTTTGTTTTTAACTATTGTCAAATTGTGCACACTTATAAAAAACGATGGCAAATCGAGTTCTTTGGCGAGTTCTTCTCGGAAGACTTGATCCGTTTAAAGAGAAACGTTCCCTCGCTTTTTTTCAAATTTTAGTATTTAAGCATCATTATATTCATTACATTCAGTCCGTATACAGAAACTAAGCTGCTTAAACTAATCGATTTGGTGAAGAGAAACAATGCATTTCTTAGCCTGCAGCGGTTTGCACGGAAGTGCCCTGAAAGAACATTTACATAAATCCACCCAAAATGAGCCTTATGGTGTAAAAGGTAAGCTTGTAACTTTTGTGTTAAGAACCTGTTTCAGATTTAAAGAACCTGCACATTATGTAAAGCACTATGTCTGTGAAATATGCCACAATTCCTGGGATCTATGCTGCACAAATCCAGTCATTATACAGCGTTTGATGATGTTTATCTTACTATTAATGAACAGATGTTTTCTGAGTACGGCTGAAAGAATGTTTAACACACTTGACTCGATTTTTATTGTTTGCTTTTCTCTTAAAATGACACCAAGCTTAGCCGATATCATAAATGTCAACCAATGACGAGTTTCTAGGAAGGAAATGAAGTATTTGTTTAGCGTATGCATTATATGTGACCTATTCTTTCAGTCAGCAAATGATATACATTTTAATTGACTAAGTGATCTATATTTATAGTAATATACACAAAACAGTTATTATGATGTACATAATCTCGCAGAACTTAGACGTTATTTTGTGCTTTTTGTGCTGGTGCAGCCCCAGCTGCTCCTGTAGTTTTCCCCCAACAGCATAAGTGCTGAATACTGACTTTCAGAATGTGTAGAGGAGGTGAAGTTATACAATATGTGGGCTGGGTATGTAGGTGGTTTTGTGTGTGTGTGTGTGTGTGTGTGTGTGTGT